>VDFB02199467.1:0-23569 GCA_007258455.2 Sequoia sempervirens | reverse complement strand
TATTCAGTGTTGCATCCTTGTTGTCTCCTAGGAAAATTTGGAGCTCATGTGTCCATTTGCATTCTGATGCATCTTGCCTGAGAGTAATTTGTAAACCCTAGCGGTGGCTTAACTGTTGAAACAACTAAATTTTGGGCTAGCCTGTGTGCTAGTGGCGGGTGAATGGGGTTTAAACCTAGGGAAATGCCATATTAGAAGATTTCATCTTAAGATTGACCAAGGATACCAAGAATTTCATGAGAGAAGCCCATCCCTAGCTTACCCGAACTAAACTCATCGAAATCCGCAGTTGATTCCATGTCTAGGTGAAATCATGTCTTAGCATCGCAGTTCAGGACTGTCCATCTCTTTCGAATTCCCTTTGCTGTAACCATTTGAGCTCGCTGGGACGTCATATCGATCACCTTGGGGTTTGTTCAAGCAGTCTTCCTTTGTTCATGTCGAGTCACCATGACATTTTTGTTCTTACACCGACAGGTTCTTGTATGCCCATCAGTGGGTGAAACCTTGGCATTCGCCAGGACCTATCCCCGCGAGCAAATCTTTTACCAATGTGTTTGTTCACCTTCACTTTTAGCAGGACTACCCCTAGTCACCAAAAGATCTCAGCGGGATCTATAAGCTCTATCGATATTCACTTTTCGCCAAGACATCTGTCCTTCGGCAAGACCTCATGCCGATTGCCCTATGTTTTGCCGAAGTCTTCCTGTCGACAAGATAAACTGAGTCACTGAGATGTCATAGTGACTCCCAAAGGCCTTGCCGATTCCTATTTTTTTACTGTAACTTTCGCCTTTGGTGAGACCTTTTACTGAGTACCACAGCCTTTGCCAAAGTCGTTTTGTCGGGGAGACATCCATCATTCACCGAGACCTCTCCACGAGATATTGAGCTCCTGCCGATGCCTCCTCTTCGCTGTGACAATCACAGTTCACCGAGACGTTATGGCAAAGCCTTCTATTTTTGGTGAACCTGGACCATTTCGTTGGGACCTCTGTTGAATTCAAACTGAGCCTTAGTCGGCATAGCATTGCCATTTCACTGGGACCTCCCACCGAAAGCTTGAGTTTATACTTAAGGGTTTGCTTGGGCCTGCCAGTCGGTGAGACATGTAACCTTCGCTGAGATCTTACCTCGACCACCCTTGGATCATTCCAATTTGAATGCTATGTTCCCTTTTGCTGAGACTTCACACTGAAGCTACCGTGTCTTGGCGAGACCCACTTTTCTGATGACCTTTCGGTGTGACATTCATCTTTCGCTGAGACTTCTCTGCGAGACTCTAAACTTGTGCCAAAGCCCTCACTCCAGATTTTCCTATGATTCAGAACTTTGTGTTACCCGCGGATGTCCGCCAGGTCTGGATTTCTTTGAAATCTATTGTCTCCCAGATTTCCCGAATCCCCATTTGGCTCGTTCTCCACAAAAATCTGTCCCTCACAAATTTTTTTGATATTTGGTGAAAAACAAAGGAACATGAGGCAATTGGATTCGTTTGTAATTTGTGCTGCATTTGATGATTATTCCATGTCATATTTGGATCTCTCAAATGGTCTACTGATGAAAAGTGATCAAATTTAAGGATTAAGTAGGTGTTTCTTGGTCACTCCATTGGAATCCGAGCAAATTGGAATTTTTTGAAATTCCTCTCTGGCCCAGATTCCGCAGGTGGCCTTGAAACCCGAAATTTGTTGTAGACATTTTATAGGAATTTAAACAATGCCTTGTTTATCTGGGATGCATTCTAATGGTGTTGTGATGGATTAACCTTGCTTTCCTATGATTCTTATTATGTTTTCATGTTGAATACAGGCTGAATCAAGTAAGATTGGAGCTGGGTCATTGATGTCTAATGTAGAAAGAATCAAGTTGGACATTAAGAGCAAGGTCCCATAGAGTAAGATCACTTATGTCTGGTCAGAAGTTACTGATACCAACATTGGCCTCTAGAATTATGAGGAATTTAAAGCAAGGGTGTCAGCTGAGGATCCTCCTTTGGTGACTAGAAGAATGAAAGAGTTAGGTTTGGCCCATGTGGCCGGTTTCCCTTCAATAGTGCAATGCTATGAGTTGGTCCTTGAGTGCGCTAGACACTATGATTTGGACACATAGAGGATAATTGGTCCTCAAGGGAGAATTATTGCAAATCTCAACTTGGTCTCCATTGCTCAAACCTTCAACATGCCTTATAGATCTCATGTGGTAGGATTCACCATTGAGGCAGCCCAGGAGTACTATGATGACCAAACTGTGAAGTCTCATCAGCTTATCAACTCCTGGCTCGAGAAACCCAAGTCCCATTATTCCAAACTGCCCAAACAGCTATTCAGAGCCAAATTCAAGGAGTATTATGATGCCATCACCTTTCTTAGCAGTGTGGTTGGATTAAAGAGTGCCGGTACATTTGAGAATTGGATGTGCCATGCAATTGTAAGGATGGAACAAGAGAAAATTGACTACCACTGGGTAGGGGTCATTAGCCAAGTAATTCACAAGCAATTGTCCAATGTGTTGTAGACAAAGACCTTCACCATGACTTCATATTTGGTCTATGCACTTGCTAGGTTCCATCCCTACAGAGGATTGGATGCAAGGGCCACCTTTAGGCAAGATATTATCTATGAAGTTTTCCCTCAGTTGCATTGGGGAGGTTCAAATTATAGGAGAGAAAATGATGCATTCACCATGCATATCACCAGAATGCTTCAAGAAGCAGAGCATGTCAGAATTTCAGATCTGGCCAAGGAGCTCATCAAGAAATATGGAGCTTGGTTTACTCAATTTCCAACCTTCTCTTACATTCGGATTGATGGCTGCCAAAAGGCCCCATATAGACTTCCAAGGTACCCCACTGACCACATTATATTGCTGGAAGTAACAAGGCAGATTTGTGATTTTGATACAATTGTCAAGAAGGATAAGCATAAGACTGGATTTGGTGGAGAGTTCCCATTAAGGATTGGCACTGGGGAGGTATGTCCTTCCATTGGTTCTGCCCAAGCCTTAGAGGAAGAATTGAGTACTCTTGTCCTGTCTCTCCACTCCCAAAGATCTAGATTTGATATCACAGGGGAGGCTCAAAAGAGAGCTAGTAGGGAATATTGTCATAAGGTGAACATAGAAGATTATTGGGCCAACTGCAGTGATGAGTATGATGTCCAGAAGAAGAAATTCTCTCGACTTCCGGTTGATGCAGTCCGATTGTACAATGTGAGGGTAGTCCCTGATCAATTGGAGGATGATGGGAACTTGATCCAAGATCATGCCTATGAAGCAGTGAAGGATAGGCCGATCAGTGATATAGATTGGCTAGAAGAGGAACAAACAGAATTAAAACAACTAATGGATCTTGTTCTCAAATTTACCAAGATGTGGCTCAAACACACTTTGTGGGAGTTGGAGAATAAAGGTGTGCAATGCACATACAACCTAATGGGAGATTTGGATCCCCATTCTACTTCTAAGGAATCCACCAAGCAGGATCCCAAGGGAAAGCTAGATTCTCCTATTAAAGTTAAATCTAAAGGTGTTCAAGAAGAAGAAGCCTAGGAAATAGAAAAACAGAGAAGGCCAAAGGCCAATAAAAGGACTAAGACTAAGAAGTTTGAGCAGAAATTGAATAAAAAATAGAGTCCTGAGGTCGATGCTCCTATGCCAAAGAGGAAAAGAATTGTAAAATTGTCAGAGAAGGCTGGCTCCAAGGTTGCAGAGGAGGTAGTTATCCCACCAATAATAGATGTTGAAAGCTCAGAGGAGAAGGCCAAAGTGTATGCAAGGAAGTATAGGACTCCTTCTCCTAAGGATGGTGTGCCTAGGGCAGGTTCCCCTCTAGTTGTCTCCCATGAGGTGCACCTTGGAGATGTTCCTTCCACTCATGAAATTCAAAGTGAACCGGGTGAAGAAGAAAATATTGAGGATCATCTGGATACTGAAGGTGAAGAATTCCATGCAGGAGATCTCCACAGTGCAGAGGCAGAGATTGAAAAGATAATGCAATCCCTAGTGATTGCACATATAGATTCTCCTATTAGAACTCAAACAGTTGAATGTCCTCCAAGGGAGGTAGAGGCAGAAATGATCCCATCACTTGGGCAGGAGGAAGAACATGTTGAAGAAGAAGAAAGTAAGGCCGATGAGACTCCTGATAAATAAAATTTGAATGAGGAGGTACCTAAGGGTTAGCAAGATGAACAGAAATAGCCTGAGGCATAGTTGGAATCTGTTGTCCCTGAGTGGCTTGACAAGGAAATAAAAAGAAAACAGGTGGTAGTAGAAGATAGTCCACCTAATTGGGATGCACTGCTAGCCGAAATTGGAAAAAATAAATGTAAGAAAAAGGCTAGAGTGATCTCAAGAATTGAAAGGGATGAGGCACATAACAAGGTTGTTCACGTTGCCACCCCTGCTCCAGATAAAAACAGAGACGATGTGGCTGGAAGTGATTACAATATACAGACTTTCAATCTTGGGCCTACATCGATTGAGTGGGACATTAAGGATTATGAGGGTTCCAGCGCAGTCATTGTGGATAGATTGAGAAAGGAGGTAAAAACCAAGCAGGAGCTGAAGAGAGAGAATGAGAATCTCAAGAAGTGCTTGGAGGAATTAATGAGGCCATTGCAGTCAATCAATCCCTCTTCCTCTACCACCAATCCTCTGCCTCGAGAGACTATATCTGAGCTTGAAAGGATGAAGGCTTCCACCCTTTCCACTGTAAATTGGTTGAAAGGGGTGCAAATCAAGGGTGATTAAGCTATCAAGGAAATTTTATCAGTCGGTAAAGATGCTGTCATGACCACTGAACGGTTGAACGAAGTAATGGCGCAGGATAAAGGGGACACCGACCTCATGCTACAGAAAACTAGGACCCTAATGGGATACACCCGAGACAAGTTGGTTAGCGACGGGATTCTTCCTTATTCCAGAGCTTCCGAGCCATGGGAATGGTTTGAAACGTTGCAAATCTGGCAGAAAGTGTTGAGGAAAATTTACAAACAGAGAAAGCACATTAATGACACCCTAGTTGGCGTCTATGATGGCTCCATTGCTTTTTTCAAAATTATGACAGGACAAAGGGAAATTGTGCCCAGGTATTTGAATTTTGAACAGCAGAATGAGTGGTGGCGTGATGCCTATGCACCACTTGATGACGGGTCTGTCTCCGAGCACCAACTAGATGATGTGGCCACCTACCTTGCAGTTATTGATAAGCACGTGGCACACAAAGCAAACTGGGATAGGTCGGTCAAACACTCAAGAGAAGAGATTGCATCCATTGAGAGGCAACTTAGGGTTCTACCAATACCACCTATGGCCAACTTGGTTGCGGCGTTCGTGGTGCTACACAAAGAGTTAGATCGGCGCAAGGACAATAGGGAAGGGAGCTGATGATGGGCGATGACGCGATTTGTGCTTCCCCATTATCTTCCCGCATGACGACCGGGCTACATCACGGATCCAGGGCCAACCTCGACGGGACACACATTTATTTCCTATTTGACCCATTTCGATGACCTTCTTGGCCGAGTGGTTGCGCAGAGTTATTGCTGCAAAACCCTTGCTTGGCTGATGGGTTTTTCTGGAGTTTCTATATATTGGGCATTGGGCCTCTTTGTAACGGGTTAGAAAAAGTTAGAAGAATTAGACAGTAAAAAATAGTTCGAATTTGTAATTAGAATATAGAAGTAGGGTAAATTAGCAGGTAGTGACCCTCAAGCAAATATTTTAACAAAAAGCTAAGATTGTTGCTACAGTGAACATTTCGAATGCAAATAGCGACATTGTGATTTGGTTCCATATTTGTGTTCTCTTATTTTACATGGTTTTAGCCATTCCATCTTTAAAATTGCTTTGAGTCGGTAAATATCTAGATAGATTCAATTTGATAATGTTTGTGATCCAATACTTAAATGTTGCAGCAATCCTTTAGTCCATACTTTTCGCAACCAACTGACTGTTAGTTGCTTTGCAAAGTTAGCCTGGACTTGATATTCCTTGTGCTTAGTTCAATCGTGAATGTTGTTCATTTCAACTACAATAGGGTTATTTGAATGCATGTTTATGGTTTGAAAATATTAAGAGCCTTAGAAGATTGCACTATTTTCTGTAAGGTAGCAGATTTATCTGGGTCAAGCAGAAATCAGTTTTGAAGGATTGGTCTGTTTTGGGTATTGGTTGCTCTCATTGTTAAGCTTAGGAGTAATATTAGATTTAGAAATCTCTCTGAAACCCTCACTCTTTTGCTATTTCTTTGATTATTGGGTAAAGGTTAGGAATGAAGTGTCATCAGTTCGTTAAATCCAACAAAATTGATTCAATAGTTTGCTTGTAGTAAGGTCCCATTGTGATTACCAACAATTTCACATTTATCACTGAGTTGTTTATGCATTGTCAAGACCTGACATGAATACCTTGGGGTTATCTCTTGAGGCTTGCTAATAGAGATTTACCTTTTAAGAGAGATAGGATATTGCATCTGTTTGTTGTTGTTCTTGTGCGAAACAACAATCAGCAGCCTTTGTGTCCTAGCCTCCATGGTCTCCTACTACTCTTGCTCTAAAAGTAGTAAACAGGAAGAGGCCCGCTACCGAGGCACTAGAGCCGATTCCCCCTCTTGTTTCTCAACTTGCTCCTCCTTCTCCCATTTAAGAGCCTATCCCTCCACTAGAAATAGCTAAGTGGACACTCCCATGGCTAAGCAGGAGTATTCCACCCCTTCACATCTCCTAACCTCTAGCTCGAAGAGTTCCAAAAACTTCCTTGTGTGTGAGCCCAAGCAACGGAAAAAGGCTCTTGCGGCCAAGCAGGCCACTTTGTAGAAGACTAAAGAGGAGACGACCACCCCTATATTAGGGCCTCCTATTGTGTTCTCTCTCCTTCCCTCTCCTTTCATTCAACCAAGCTTCGTATCACCTTCGGCTCTTGTTGTGAGTGTTCCTGACCCCAAAAAGGTGCATGTGTTCATCGCTCCTTCGATTGAACCGCCCTTATTGATTTCCCTTCCAAATGTCCCTCCTTTCTTGAAACTCGTGGACATGTCGAATACCTCAATGGTGTTTTCCGTTGTTTTCTCCTCCTCCTCCTCCACGCCTCTTGCCTCATCTATGGGGATTTCACATCCCTCGATGAAACAAAAGGTGGAGGATGGCCTTTCCAGTAATGGAGGGCATAAGAGGAGCCCACCTTCTTTGAAGGGTGGTCCTACACTGACCTATTGTCTTGGTGAAGGAACCAGTTCTGGCTTCCCCTGAGTTCGTCACCGCTCCTGAGTCACTCGGTGAGCCAAGTGGTGATTCTCGGGTGCAGTCCTCTCCATCCATTGAGGTATGACATTGAATTCCAATAAAGTGCATGTTCAACTCTTTGGATGAAGTTTTGGCCTTGTCAGTGATCTTCACGAAGTTTCTAACCATAGCTCCACAAGAGCCTAGTGGAGAAGACCTTGCGGGGCCTTCTTCCTTAGCCCTTGTTATGGGAGGGTGGGAAGCTCCTCCCCTTAATATTCCACCATCGCAGGCTTATCCTCTTTCCCCTTATGATGATCTAGAGTGGGAAGTAGACGACCTCTTGGTAGATGAGTGTTAGGGGAGGCCTCTTCTTTATCTTTAGGTTAGAAGTGTGTGTGTGTTGTGATGTGTTCCCCCCTACTTGTGCTATGTGTTCCTGGATGACCCTTTCCACCCTTGTTGGTGCTTGGATAAAAGATTGATTTTTGTGCCGTAAGTCTTCTTCTACTTGTATCATCATTTTTCCATGTTTATGTTTGATTTTCGAAAAATTGGGGATGATGCAAAGTGTTGGGGGAATTTATCCTTACCTTCCATGTTGACCCAATTTTTTATTTTTACTTTGTCTTCTCCTGCATTCTTCGCATGGTTTGATATAGTAGGGGGTTGATGAAAATTCATTTATATACTATTATTTTACTTATATATATTTATGAGTAGTTTTGACCCCGAAATATCAGATCACCCCTATTCCCTTTGTTTATTTTTATTTCTCTTTTTCTATTTTCTTATCTCTTTCTCTTCTTTTCTTGAGTTGTCCCTTTAATGTGTGACAACGCTATTTCTATGATGCTTCGATTTTCAAAAAATGTATTCGTTGCCAATGAATATTTTCTCAAAAATCCTCACGAACATTTCTTTTTCAAAACCGCATTCACGATTAGGACCCCTAACAAAACATGTTTCCTTTATCATGGGTTTGCAAAGAAAGAACTTGGGAACTTTCCTCCAAGGTGGAAGTAGCTTTGGCCTTCCCCTTGCAAGGGAGCATTTTCTTCCTTAAGAATTCCTTGATGAAGTGAACATCTTTTGAAAGGATTCCTTAATGATGAATCTATTTGAGAAAAAAATGTCTCTTTTGCACTTTGAAATAGCGCATACCTCGAGTGGATCCCCTCTTCTTACATTGGGTTTCAAAGGGACCCCTTTGAAATCCTTCCAACTTGTTGACGATCTGTGTGACTGTCTGCTTGATCGCCTGCATGGCCAATTTGTTTTCGAACATTCTTTATCTATGGGTAAACATGTCACTTTGCAAGTGCACCTGTAAAGTCGATTTCCAATTTGACTCTATGGAGTCTCCTCCTTTGTGTTTCCTACATGAAAGAGATCTTTGGGGACACCACCTTGTAGGTCTATGGATCTGTAAGGCACTTTCATCTAGGTTTCCTTCATGTGAGAGATCTTCGGGGATACCTTCTTAAAGGTTTGTAGAATTGTAAAGTGCTTACTTTATAGGGATTCCTTCATGTGAGATACCTTGGGGGTTTCCTCCTTGCAGGTCTGCAAGCATGTAAGACACTCTCATCCTGTAGGATTTTTCCATTGTTGGTTTGAGGGCCTTCGGTGTACCTTGTGTAGCTTCACATTTTTGCAAGGCTATGGAGTCTTTTGTTTGAAACTCCTTAGGCAACATACTTATGGAGTCCTTTTCCTTTCCTATGCTTTTGAGTTTTCCAAATCATGGTCTACTTCCTCAATGGTTCAAGTATAAATCTCTAACCCTACTAACTCTTAGATCTACTTTATCGAAGCACTCATCATTACTTATGCTTGCTAAAGTGGGGGAAAAATGTATAGGAGGGAATTTAAACCCCTTACGCAAATTCCCCTTTTACATATCCTCACCTTAGAAAATCAAATCTGAAGGAAAAATTCCACATCACCCAGCTGCCTTCCTTTCACTTGGTGTCTATCTGTTATGTTGGTGAAAGAATATTTGTCGAGGACCTGCACGTAACATGTAGACATCTGCATAGTGTGCTACCATCCCTAATGGATTATTGCATCTGAAGTTGGAAGAGGCATTACACTTTCAATTGGGGTCAATTTGTAATGTCCCTCTTCGACCAACCAACCCCAAAAATGGTAGATTCTTTCTGCTTCTTCCTTCAAATTCATTCATTCTCATTTACTTTTGATCTCTCTTCACAAGCTCTTGCAATTTCTCAAGTCATCTATTAGCATTTTCAACATTCTCTTCACTCTCAAGAAGCACTTCAACACTCCATTGCAGCAATAACACTCCATCAACTCCACAAAGCAAGTGTGAAGCAGACCATAGCAACATGGGCTTGAAGTCTTGTGAGACCTCCTTCCATCACGGTTGAGGCTATGGTGGCCTTGCCAAGTCTACTTTCTCCTCCATTGGCTAGTGAGCTTTTGGGTGGAGGTGGTAACATTTAGCTCCTCTCCTTTGTGATTTGGTTGACTAGCACTTTACTATTTTGTAGTGTTTGTTGCAATCTACACTTTCTTTAATTTTTTATAGCATATTTCTATCTCATTGCTATCTGGTTTTCCATACAGGTGGAAACACCAAAATGAGGTTCTGACCGAGGAAAACCCTTATACAACCCCAACCATTTTCCCCTCTTTCTTATGTGTAGGTGAACGTGCATTTGGAGCTAGCTAGCGAACTAATGCCTTGGTGAGATCATTTTTCATTACTCTACCTTTCATCTATTTACTTTATCATCTTTGTTTGTACTTTTTATACTTCATTTTTCTATTTTTCTCATTCTAGAATAGTTAACTAGGCCGTTCATTTTCTTGTAGTTTATATTGTACTTTTTTTCCTCTAGTCGTATGGATGCTAGTGCATTGCATTGTCATCCTAGAACTGTGTTGTCGTCCTCAGATAGAGAGTTGTATGAGGTACATTATTGACTCTGAAAACCAACTCGCCTAGCCCAAACTTAGCTTATAGGTCTGAAGGGTGATTGAAGTACTTTATAGTCCTTATCATTCTCGACCTCTATCTGAAAGACCCCTTTAGAGTGAGGTAAGTTAGGGTAGCCCTCTGCTCTTGGCTTTCTGTGACCTGAAGCCTTGACGTGGTTTCTCAATCCTGCATACACAAATGTTAATACCTATCACGCATTCAAATCAAGCATCTATTAGCGTAAAAATGAAATTTCAGTTGGAAGATCTTGGACATAGGTTTGAAAGAGAAAAAGAATAGAAAAATTAGCAATTGTGTCTTCTATCAAAGACCAAATGTGCTAAAAATTTGCAAGTGCACCCTTTGTTAGTAGAAAAAGGTGTTGGAAAATGTCAAGTGCACAGAAATTAGGGTCAAGTGTGTGGAAATCAAGATCAAGTGTGTAGAAACCGTGACAAGAAATTGTGAAAATTTATGGAACAGTGCATGAGGATTTCTCAAAAGCGCTTTTGAAACCTGCAACTTCAATTTAAAATCATAAAACTATTAGTATTTAGGACTGTGGTCCCACTGATCGTGCCAGATGTGTGAGGGGGAAAATCATAGAGTCTAAATGAGAGAAAAGCAATTGAAATAGATATCTAATCTAAATCAAGAACACTAATCTAGATCTATTTCTATACTCACAAAATGACTTTCTAAGCTACTGAAAACACATAATGAAATCCTACAATTACCAAATTGAATTCAAAACAAAGAGAGGTTACCATCCTGTGTCGAAGTATGTTCGCACGATGTTGGGTTGTTCATATCACTACAAATCCTCCATTGTTGTGTTTAAGAAAGCTTTGATGTGATGTAGGTGTTGGTTGATCAAAGCTATGTTGAAGCTCTATCAATGGTGATTGGGAATTTTGGCAGTATCGTTGTTTAAATGATGTTGATTCTTCAGTCCTTTTTTGTGAGGAAAAACATTTGTTATATATAATTTTTGATTTGAAATGGAAAATTAGGATCTTGTTGTAGAATATTCAGGTCAGAAAGTCAAAATTTGTTGAGAGGATTTAGATGGGCATAGTTTGTGCAAATAGATTACACAATTTGTATGATTGAGGAATAGATTAGTTAGTCAAGAATTAGATTGATTAGTTAGGATTTAGATTGATTAGTCGAGATTAGATTGAGAAATTTGGGGATCGTAATTTACTCAATCAAGAAAGTGGTTGAGAACGTTTTAATTAATTGATTTAATTAATTCATTCATTTTGGAGTTGAACATGCAAATCAATTTTAACTTTTACAAATAAAGTTTCATTAGTTTGATTTGATTTTTGATGATGTTTTGAATAGTTCATTCAAATTTATTCAAATTTGGAGGGAAATTGAATCAATTAAATCATTATGACTTAATAATTTAATCAACTTAGGGGAATAAAGTGATTTAGTGACGTAATTAAATATTATTGGTGTCATTAAACTAATTGGGACAAATAGTGTTAGATTAGGACTTTATTAAATAAATGGAATTTATTTAATAGGTCAAAATTGATGAAACGTGAATTAATTAAATAATGTCATATTATTCAATTAATATCAGACATAGGGTTTTAGGACTTTATTAATTAAATGGAACTTATTTAATTAGTTAAAATGATGAGAAAGTGAATTAATTAAATAATGTCGTATTATTCAATTAATAGCAAAAATTAGGGTTTTGGGATGCAATTGATGTGCAATGCAGTGATGTTTGATGATAATGATGTCAATGATGTAAAAATGTCATTTAGGGTGTATGATAGGTTTTAGTCAATTTTACATGTCTACAGGTATATCTAACATCCATTAATTAATGTTAGAATTGCAGAGTGATAACTTCATTTGTGGAGTGGTGTAGACCCAAAAACTAACACACTGTAACACTAAGCTAACAAATTTGACACTTAGTTAATTTTTTATGCAACTGAACTTTCCAGACCAACTCAACTAATACAAAATACTTCCATAGAAATTCCAAAACCTATTAGGCCTGATCAAAATAGTTCACAACAATGTTGACATCAATGAAAACATTTTAATACACTATTATATATAATCCATGCTCATGTTGCCAAACAGCATCATCAATGACAAACTTCAACAATCTCTCCAAACTTCCAACACTTCTTGCATGTTATCAAGAATGTCTATAAGTTCAAAGTTTTAGATTTTATCCAAGGTAAGCCGATTGAAGTCTAGCTTCCTCACATCTTCATCACTCCTATATTAATCCCATATATCCTCAATTTTATGCACATGAGTGTAGGTCCTCTTAAGCTTATCTTTCATCCCACTATAGTAAAAATCATTCCTTCTCTTATATTTCTTCATGGTTACCCATTGCATTTATGTTTCCACGGATTTAGCCCGTAGAGAAGTAGTTATAAAATACCTACCAATGGTTAGAGGAAACTTGAAACCATCCTTATGTGATTTCGTCTACTTGTTATTTACAACCATAATCTACCTACATAATTCCATTAATACAATTTTATCACTTAGATATCTTGGCAGCATGTATGGTTATCCATCAAAACAACCAAACCTAATGTATATGAAAGTGGTAAATTGTAGGAACATACATACAAACTTTCTTACCAGTTCCCAAGCTTCATCTAAAACCCTTTTCTTTTCTAGTTCCTTGTTAAACATGCAAATGAAAGAATAGAAGAAAGCATCATTTACTCTTTTAAAATGTTTTATGTTCTATTTGAAAGTTAGTTGTGTATAATATTTCTATATGAGAACCTCTCTTCTATCACCTTATGAAGACAAGCCTAGAAAATGCCTCATATAGGCAGCAACATTTACCAGATATGCAATCATGTAAAACCTCAAAAAGGTTGATACTTTGGAAATTTGTTCACAAATTGTATCACTAGTTTGTTTTCCCCAAAAGATTTTCTAATTTCCTCTCCTTATGACATATATATATATACATCAATTCCTAAAAAGTGTTGGATTTCGTAAGTCCTTTAACTCTGCTAAGAAGAGTTGTCAAATCACCAACTTCCTCGATGAACTCACTTCAGTTGATGTTCTTTAGCCATCTTGTAATAGTAGGCCTGACAGTCTTAAGCCACTGAGTGTTGATAATTTTCTTCCACTTATCTGAATTATTGTCATAATAATTATGTTTTTCCTCCATGGTAATATCAACATAGTCATCAATATCAAGGCCATGAAAATCTTGTCAAAGAATTATTCATCTAACCTTATGACCACTTTCCCATTGGAATATGTAATATTCTTGTTGGGATCAAGGTGTCTCAACCTTGGAGTCCTAATATTGATTAATTTAATGTATTATTTTATTTATTGGTATTATTTAATTGCCTATGTTGTCATGTCATAAATTGGGACCCACTGGCTAGGTAACATCCCTATTGGAGGTGACTAGATGACACATAATCATCCCAAGTGGACATGGGCATCCCACTTTGGAATCTATGACTTATGATAGATTCTATGATGTGTCACAAGAAATCTTTATGCATGGAGAAATTTGGTGCCCAAGTTGGGTTATGATAGGTTGTAAGAGAATCGAATTTTTGGTTAGTTATGATGGATTCTCTTACGTATTTTATGATGGATCTTGTGGAAAAATTTATGGAAGATTTATGAAAAATTTTATGACAGTTGTAAGGCATCTTTCATAGGATATCATGAGAATATTTTGGGCGCCCAAGCTTGGAGAGATAATATTACATGTTATGATAGATGTAAGGGGTGTAAGGGAATGTTGTACATGCGTCCAAATGCATGGTTTATCATGGGATATTATGCCATGTGGATTTCAACACCCATCCTCTTCTACATGCTTCTCTTGGCTTGTATTCTTTATACATTGTATGCCTTGCATTGTAGAATGCATAGTTTGTTTGCAGGTAACGAAGAACTGCCGGATTCACTCCAAAATAGTTGTTTTTTTAGCACTTGTTGAAGAAGCTTTGTACTTGGAGATACATTGTAACCTTTATTTTATTTTATATAGTAGTACTGTGATTTTGGAGGGTGGGGTTTTTTAACAAAAAGGGTTTTCCCCGTATATATTGTGAATGTAAAATTATTCAAGCTCCCTTTGGGTGTTTATGTTTTGCTAAGTGTTGGCCCACACCTCATATGTTCAAACATGTTTCCTTCACCTCTTCATCGGGCTTCTTTTTCTATACTCTGTCAGTTTCGGCCACATGTCCGCCCAACGCTCCTCATAGAAAAGGCTTCCTTCGCTCTCTTACTGGCTCCTGCTATGCTACCACATGTCTACACCATGGGCTATTTATAACTACTTCCCTTCACTTTCTCATTAGGCCCTGCCCGCATGCCACGTAGCTTCCATTCACATAAATTTTTGGTGGACCCCACAACTGGCATTGATAGTAAACATGTTTCTATGTGTCTTCTTAGCACAAGCTTTCATCGAAGGGAAGGGAGAATGAACCACGGGCTACAAACTGTCGCCACGCATCCCTTCAGTGAGATTTTATATTAAAGGAGAGGATGGAGCGAGCAATAATATGCGACATGTTTCCGCGTGTTCTAACTACCTCCATTGGGAAGCGACACTTGTTTGTAGAGTATTTTTCTAGACCACTGCCATCATTCATAGGGGATGCATCTTGCTGGGATGCGACTACATGCCATGGCTTGAATATTTTTTGTTACAACAGCTGAGGGGAAATCATTGCTCAAGATACATAATATTTTATGTTACAAGATTTCTAGGTGATGGATTGTTGGCTATATATACTGCTTCTTTCTTAAGAAAATGAATTTGAAGGATGCAGAAAAAGTAGAGAGAGACCCTAGGCCTTTAATATTGTTTTAGATTATTATGTGAAACTTTCAGACTGTGCCATTGTTTGGCCTTTCTGTTTTTCTTATGTTATTTGATAAGACATTTATATTGTGCCATTATTGTTTGGATTATTAATTTACAAGAACTTCTATGGTTTTAAATACAAATTTCTAATTTAGATCATGTCTTCAACTCCTCTTTCAATGAATGTATGTGATAATCATTTTATGTTATTAGATGAATTGTTCAAATCTTTATCTTTGATTTATGTGATTTTGAAACATAGCAGATTGTTGACCGAGCCCTTGAATCTAATCCCAAAGGATAGATTCACCATGCTTTTATCTACATCTTGGTGCATCACCATAGTTAGACTCTTAATTTTATATATCTGCTTCCTTTTCCCATTCAAAACCCCAATTATAGAAAAATTTGACTTCTTTAAAAACTCGAAGGTTACACTCAATTTAGCACAATTGGTCCCCCCATTAACTGAGTTTCCCATAAAGGTTGTTACCTTTCTAGTTTTTGGCATCAACATATATCTAGTGTTTTTTGTTTATGTGTACTTGATGTTCTATCTCATTATTTCTATTTGTTTCTCCTTGTACTAATTATATAATGTGTTAAAAGGAATTTTTTTGGTAACTCTCCCCTACTTAGATTAGTGTAAGAAGTTGTTTTCAGTGACCTGGTTTCCTTTTAGTTGGTATCAAATCTTGTCTATCCTTGATTCCTTTGTTGGATTAGAAGGGTTTTATGAGTTGATCTTTGTTTCAGTGGGATTTTTGCATCATAAGTGTATTTTGTGACCTTGTTGTAGGAAAGAGATGGAAAGTACATTTGGAAAGATTGAGATGGAGAATTTTAACAATGTTAACTTTGAGCTTTGGAAGCTCAAGATGGAAGATATGCTTGTAGATCATGATCTATGGGCTACGGTTTCTGGAGTCAAAAAATCAAGCATAAAACAAGAAGACTGGGAGCTCATGGATTGGAAAGCCAAGGGTCTCATTAGACTCTACTTAGCTAATTTCGTTCTCCTAAATGTTCATGAAGAGAAGAGGGTTGCTTCTCTATGGAAGAAACTTGGAGATGTTTATCAAGCTAAATCCCTGGCAAACAAGCTATTCTTAAGAAAGAAGACATATTCTCTAAACATGGAAAATGGAGGATCCGTGGAAGACCACCTAAATTCTTTTAACATGTTGACTTCTCAATTGGGTTCCGCTAGAGACAATATTGACAAAAATACGGTTGCATGCTCCTGTTGTGTTCATTTCCAAACTCATGGGATTACCTAGTGATGGCTATTGGAAGCACAACAACCACTTTCAAGATGGATGAGGTTGTTTCTTCATTTTTGTCTGAAGAGATAAGGAGAAAGTCTTCTAAGATGGCCAAGGAGGCCCTTGTTGTTCATGATAGACTGAAGGAGAAAGGAAAAAAGAAGGATAAGAAATCAAATTTAAAGTCTCTGGGGAGATCTAAGTCTCCTAGTAAGAAGTCCAAGGAAAAATGTTGGAATAGTGGCGAAACTAGTCACTTTCAAAAAGATTGCAATAAGGAGAAGAAAAATAAAAGTCTTTCTCTGATTTTGAATCCAACAAATCATCCCAAGATGAAGCAAAATAATTTGTTGCAACCTTGGCAACCCATGCATCGAAAGATGTGTGGTTGATAGATTCAGGTACCTTTTCACATGACCTCCCATAGAGGTTGTTTTTTGAAGCATGAAGAGTACGATGGCGGGAAGGTGTACCTGGGTGATGACTCTCATATGAAGATCACTGGTCATGGAAGATTCAAAATCAGGTTTCTTGATAGAATAGTGAAGGGGATTGATGGTGTCTTGCATATCCTGAGTTTGGCACGAAACCTACGTTTTGTAAGTAAACTGAATGATTCAAGAGTGTAAGTTGTTTTCTCTGGTGGAGGATGCAAGATGAAAAGAGGAGCTATGGTGTTGGCTAAGGATGTTCAAGTTGGCGCTCTGTACAAGTTGGATGCATGCACAATATAGTGCAATAGTTCTTCTAATGTATTGAAGAAGAGACCTTTGGATTCTTCATCCTCACCATTAGATCATGTAGTGAAGAAGTGTGTTGCTCATTCCATGGAAATGAAGCTTCTTGTAGAGAATATTTAATGTTATGGCAACAATTACTTGGTCACATTGGTGAGAAGGGTCTTAGAAACCTAAAAAATAAGAGCCTTTTTGAAGGCCTTGATGATTGTAATCCTAAGTTTGACTTTTGTGAACATTGTGTTTATGAAAAATAGCACCATGTTTCTTTTTACTCTAGTTCTCATAAGTCTTCTAGTATTTTCAACTATGTTCACTCAGATGTTTTTGGTCTTGTGAATATTCCTTCATTATCAAAATTTGTATATTTTGTTACTTTCATAGATGATGATAGTAGAAGGAAATTTGTTTATTTTTCATAGAAGTAAAGCTTAATTCTTTCGTCAATTTAAGGAGTTTAAGGCCTTGGTAGAAAATTAGACTAGTAGAAATATAAGTGTTTGAGGACTAACAATGGTGGTGAGTTTTGTTCCACAGAGTTTTACAAGTTCAATAAAGAGCATGGGATTGTGAGACATAAGACATCTCCTCTACATCTATCAAAACGGGATGCAGACAATGAATAGAACTAGATGATATGTGGGATGAGTACATGAGTGATGCTAAATTCTGAGTAGAAGTTGGGGATTTAGCGTAGCCAATGTACGTTATTTTCTAATCAAGACCCCCATCGCTGTTTATAAAGAAACCCATAGAGGTATTCGACATGGTAAAACCTCGATTTATAGACATCTCAAAGTATTTGGTTGCAGTTACATGCCTCATGTTCCGATTAGAAGAGGCTTCAAAGTTGGAGAACATGGTGTAGTTATGTATCTTATCGCCATGGTTTGCAGAAAGGATTGAAGCTTTGGGATCTAGAAGCTCATAATGTTCTCTACAAAAAAAGTGTTATCTTCAGAGAGATGAAACCTTCCTCTGTTGAGTTGCAACCAGAGAAAGAGGAGAAATAGAATAAGGAGGTAGTTCATATTCCACCTACTCCAAAGAAAGAGGAACTGTACTCTTCAATCTAATGATGAGAAGAGATCAAGTAATCCCAAAATTTGGTGAAGAAGGCGAACCTCAACCCTAGTCATCAGGAGTTCTATAAGATGAGTTAAAAGGCAACCGGCGGTTTGGTTATTCATTATTGGATTCCAGTTGCATTTTTTATTTGATTACTAACATTGATGATCCTAGGACTATTAGAGAGGCTATAGGTATGACTGATGCAGATTCCTGGATTAAAGCCATGGATGAGGAGATGGATGCATTAAAGAAAAACAAGACTTGGGATTTGATACATTTTCCTATTGGATAAAAACCTATTAGCTATAAATGGGTTTTCAAGAAAAAGTGTGGTTCTAATGGTAGTGTTGAGAAACTTATAAGGAACACTTGGTCACTGGCGGGATTTCAGCATGTGGAGGAGATATTCTCTATCATCAAGGGAAGCTTCATAGTATATCCGGCCTCCTAGAAAGATATGACCCTATATGAAGACAGTATGGATATGTAGAAGACAAATCCGCCCTTCATGGATTTTGAGGAAGATATTTACATGTCACAACCAAAGAATTTCATTGAAAAAGGTAAAGAAACTTTGGTTTACAACTTGAAGAAGTCTCTTTATGGTTTGAAACAGTCTCCTAGAATGTGGTACCGGAAGTTTGATACCTATGTGTTGTCATTGGGATTTTAGAGATCTAGATCTGGCCATTTTGTGTATTATAAATCTGATAATGGTTGCATTCTCATTATTTTTTATACATAGATGATATGTTGTTTATTGGGAATGGTAAAAGTATGATTTTAGATTTGAAGTTTCAATTTTTAACACAGTTTGATATGAAAGACCTAGGTGTAGCTAGGTACATTTTGGGAATGGATATCACGAGAGATAGAGCTAACATAAAGTTTTGGTTAAGCCAAAGAAATTATGTGAACTCAGTATTGGAGATATTTAGCATGGTAGATTGCAGGTAGTTAGTTGTTCTTGTGATGCGAGGGACGAAGCTTTATGTGAATGATTATCCAAAATCTCCTACTAATATGGAGGACATGACCAAAATATCATATGTGGGTTTATTTGGAAGTCTAATGTATACTATGGTGTGTACGAGACCAAACATTACCCAAGCAGCCAAAATCCTTAGCCATTTTATGACCAATCCTAGACAAGTGCATTGGGATGCAATTAAGAGAGTGTTCAAATATTTATGGGGTACTTCCAAGTATGCCTTGTGTTTTCATGGCTATCCTATATGTATATGTGGATTTATATTGGGTAGGTGACATTGACAATAGAAGATCCACCATAATTTTACATTTTTGGCGATGTTTGGTGGTGCTATCAGTTGGATGAGTAAGTGGCAGGCTGTAGTCGCATTGTCCATGACAGAGGTAGAGTATATGGCAGCCACTCATGCTTGTAAGGAATCCATTTGGCTTAAGAGGATTGTGTTTTGATATTGGTTTAGATGTAGGGATATATTACTATTTGTCGGTAGAGAAAATAAAGGTGATTTTCTCAGTAGGGAAGAATTCAGGTAATCTTCATGGCGAACAAAGTATTGATGTTCAATATCATTTTTTGTGATGCGGTAGAAGATGGAAAGGCAGAACTGGTGCCGACACTTTTGGCGAATTCGTGCGATGCATTGGATGAAACCAAATATATCTAGAGAAGTTCAGATGTTCTAATTCCATGGGCCTTAAATCCTCTAGAAAAGTGTGCAGATGATTCCAATGATTCTTCTGTGTCTTTGAGCCATGTAGAATGTTGGGATTAATGTGTCTCAACCTTAGAGTACTAATATTGATAAATTTAATGTATTATTCTATTTATTTGTATTATTTAATTTCCTATGGTGTCATGTCATAAATTGGGACCCACTTGCTGGGTAGCATCCCTATTGGAGGTGACTAGATGACACATAATCATCCCAAGTGTACATAGGTGTCCGACTTTGGAATATATTACTTATTATATATTCTATAATGTTTCATAAGATATATTTATGCATGGAGAAATTTGATGCCCAAGTTGGGTTATGATAGGTTGTAAGAGAATCAAATATTTTGGTCAGTTATGATGGATTCTCTTACAGATTCTATGATGGATCTTGTGGCAGATTTATGGAAAATTTATGACTGTTGTAAGGCATTTGCCATAGGCTATTATGAGCATATTTTGGGTTCCCAAGCTTGGAGAGAGAATATTGCATTTTATGAAAGTTGTAAGGGGTGTAAGGGAATGTTGTACATGTGTCCAAATTCATGTTTATGGTATGAGATATTTTGCCATCTAGATTTGGATGCCCATCCTCTTCTAGATGCTTCTCTTGGCTTGTATTCTCTATATATTGTATGCCTTGTATTGTAGTGATGACTGGATCCTTGTCACTTTTGAATGGAGGACTGGTATTTGAGGGTTTAGGATTCATAATTCATGAGTGCTTATAATGTTATATTTTGTTGTTGACTCCATATTACCCACTGCCGGTCATTTTTTTTTTTTTAAAATTATTCTTTGCATTATTATAGCTTTAGATTCTTTAATTCCTTTCTTTCGTATCACCCTTGAGAGTCCCCTCCATTAAAGCAACTTATGAGTATGTGCCTAAAGGTTTCCACTTAAGTTCAATCATCCTTCTATCTTTATCACATATCGCTAATCACTTTTGAGATGTATGTTTTAAATCAGCGACGAGTGATGAGGCGGTATTTTTTTGATATCACTCATCGTGAATAACTACTAGAACTTAATTTTTAATGTGCGAAGAGCGAAGTTCTTAGCATTATTAAAGGATCGCTCATCGCTAATGGTTTTTTACCCTTCAATATTGTAATAGCGATGAGTGATGCATTCCAACCTTATGATCTTATTTGCATCACTTCTTGTTGATTTGTTTTGAGTGCTAAGTTTTCAATTAGTGATATGTGATATGTAATGACATTGTGATCATCTCTCATCACCAATTGCTTGCAAATCTTATGAGGAGGATTAGTGATGAGCAATGGCCTAATATTTAATTGCTTATCACTAATACATTTCAAAGCCTTAGTTTTGATTAGCAATGAGTGATGAACTTACTCATTTTTAAAATGTTTCTCTCACTAATCTGGGTACATCTTATTTGTGATGCTTTTGTGCCATTAATTTTTCATGCAGGTGTATGTGTTAAAACAAGATGCTTCCACTATATCTCCTATAGCTGATAGAACCCAAGGTGCCAAGTTGAATCTATGAGGAGCAATGGAAATGAATGTGATCAAGGAACGGGCCATAGATCCAAGGCCTAAGATTTCATTGCATAGAAAACTTGCACTGCTGATGAAGTTGGATGAGAGACAACTGCTACATGAAGATGCAATGTGGTGAAATCCTAAGGATTTCATATAAAGCAAAGAGGAAGGTGGTGAGATGCATTAGTAACCATTGATATTGTTTTAAAGCTGAAGGATCAACGATTAGGGTTTAAACCTGAATGACTAATTGTCAGTTCGCTAGTATGAGTTTACTATCAAGTATTAATGGTGGCACGACTCTCTCCCTTGGCCATAATAGAAACTAGATACCTGGTTGATCATGCATTTGAATTCATTGGCTAGTGGAAAGGATAGTAGAAGCTAAAGAAATTTTGGGGCAAGCTCCAAAGGCTACTAGTAACCAGAATTGCATAATTTTCACACAGGTAAGTAGAACTAATATTTCCTTCTGATTGAAGTAGTGAGGTGAATGTCTTGAAGAATTCATATGAAATTGGGGGAATTGTCCATTTTTTTTATTACTGGTCATTTCAATTTGGTAATTGAACACTACATAAATTTTGAGGTGAAGTGTCCTATTCAATCATAGTTTTTTGTTCCATTATAATTGTAAAGGGTTTCTTTTGGTCGTAAGAAATTGTAAACCCTAGTTCCATTTGCATTGCAAACATGAGTGACCCTGATCCTAGTGAATCTAGTGTTATACCTAAAAGGAGACCAAAACAAAATAGGGTTAAAAGACTTAAAACTCAGGATACTTCAGTTGAGGTTAAGTCTAAACTAGTGGCAATATCCAACCCTTCAGCAAGTACTCCTGCAACATCCACTAGGTCCATAAGTACAAAGAAAGAAACATAAAAATATATGAAAGAGGCATCTAGTGGTGTCAAAGAAGGAGGGACATGAATGGGTAAAAGGCCCACAGGTTAGGTTGTTATGACCACTAGGTTGATTGATAATGCTAGTGAAATTGGTGAAAAATCCCAACCCCAGAATGGATGGTAATTGTTCTGATATGCTTTCAGCAGGCGAAATTCTAGCAAGCTTGCATGTTTTTTTATGCGGGTTGAATCTTGGAAAGTTAGTGGTCCCAAATGTGTTTGTAGAAGTGGATTTAATGATGGAACTGGCAAGGCACTATAACCCTATTGATCGATGTATTTGGGTTGAATCCCAATTATACTACTAAGTTCAGACGTGCCAATTTGTGTGTTGACTATGAGATGAGAAAATTTGCATTCAAGGAATCATTGCTTGTGCGACATACAAGGAGTAGAGAGATATTTACTACTAAATATGGTGAGCCTTTTGAGTGTGAATATTTTGAAGATTATTTTAAAAACACCTATTATTGCCTAAATCAAGTACTAGCTTGGGATTTTGAGGTTATGATAGCTCCTAATTTACTGGTGATGGTGGTGGATATACAAAGTTATAATCGAAACACTGGATTTGATTATGCTAACTTTGTTGTTGAATGGATGCATGAATATTTTATCAATCTTAAAAAGGAGGTGCTCCCTTTATGTTTTCCCCATTACTCTTTGTTGATGCATATGCTCTAATAGGAAGGTGATTATGAGTCGAAAAGGAAGTTAGATTTGAAGCTTAAGTACAGTAAGGATAATGTTCTACTTGTGAAAATTTGGACATACATTTGGGATCAGGATTGCTCCAATTCCAATTACACATTGTTTTATAATGTTGTAAGATATGGTATCTTAGAGTCATTGGGTGTAGCACCTAGGTTTAGGCTTTCTCCAGAGATCAGAAGTCTTATGCGTCCAAAAGATGAACAAGGTTTTAAGGCCACACATAATTGGGTAGATTGGTTTCTACACTCTAAGTACACTTCAATTTGATCAGGACCTATGGAGCTAAGGTGGCACCTCATTGTCTACCTTTGTATGTTTCAGATCGATTGGCTTTCATTGAGCTCGTGTGAAAAATTGATGTTATGGATTATGAAATGTTTAGAAAGGATAAAAAAGACACTATGATACATCCCCAATGTGATTTTTCTTAATTCAAAGTTACTGCTCCTAAGGGATATGAAAAGATTGGCATTATGGTAAATAATATTAGAATGCCTATTAATGATATTAGAGTTTTTGATCGAGAGGAGTTTGTAGAAGGAAGAAGAAGAAAAAAAAGCTTAAGCATCATATGTCATGAATTTTTGTATAGAGATGATGTACTAAGAAATCTAATAAGTGATGAGGCTT
>VDFB02199466.1:0-17242 GCA_007258455.2 Sequoia sempervirens | reverse complement strand
TTCTTTTTCCATTATTTTTTCCTTTTCTGGTGATGTGAAAAAGTAGGGAGGAATTTTCTCGGGGGCTACCGCCCCCGAACCCCCGCCTGGAGCCCAACCCGGCCCCGGACCCCGGCAAGGATAGGGGCAAAGGTGTATAGTATACCATGGGCTATACAGTATAGCATGATTAGTCGCCACATACCAACATTCTTTTGTAATAGGCTATTTGAAGTAGCCTTCCACTAGTGGCTTCCTCAATCAGTCACTACAAGTAGAATTCAACACTAGAGAGCTTGAGTAATGAAGTCTCCATCTTAGCTTGGCCATTTTAGTAAGGACAAGCCTTTTTAAGAAGTTGGTTGAAGAGTTGCAAGTGGCTAAGGAGATTATGAGGGCCTATGTAAAATAGGGTTTATGTAGTTAAAGTGTAGAAATAGAGAGGGTTGTGAAATTTATAATTAGAAATATGAGTATTAGGAAGCATTGAAATATAATTGTTAGGTTTCAATATCATGCTTGTTTCATTAGAATATTCGTATCATTTATAGGCTCTTTGTAGTGGTCATAATGTTTTGTTTTTTATTAAATATTCCATGAACAAGCTAGAAGTTGAACTTAGGACTTCCATTTGCTATTAGGGTGCTCTACCATTGATGTCCATCTTTGGTTCAAGTGTGGCTCATTTTCCAACACCCCCATTAAGCCACATTCCAAGTGGTTAGGGATCCTAACTTGCCTTGGCTCTACTGACCCAAGTTCTGATACCATGCTAAACTATTCATGAACCAAGTAGGAGTTAATCCTAGGACCTCCCATTTGCTACTATGGTGCTCTACAATTGAGCTACCAACCCTCTTGGTGACTGGTCCATCTTTGGTACAAGTTTGGTTCATATTCTAACATTTTTAATATATAATTTACTTGCAATTGTTTTGCTCAAATGGTAATAGAACTAGAGATTTCCTTTGTATAGCATAATTTCAAAGGCCTTAAATTGCACTCAATGGTTTGTAGTGCCTCTTGATTGTTCATCACTTTATGAGATGTGAACTAGTGTATACATATATCTCAATAATTTAGTTTCAGTTCTATGTGTTTGATGTTTTAAGTTCATTTTGACAAGAAATTAAGTGGAGTCTACACATACCTAAAAACATTTCCCTCCGTTATGGTATTGCTTAAGAAGGCAATAACATCATCTATAATTATTTTTTAGATTATGAGTTGCATATTGGGATCAATCTCAAGTACTTAAAGGATGCTTTTTCCTATCTTCAATCACTAATACCTCTTGCCAAGGGACATTAGGAGCATAATGGGATAATTGTTCGTCTCTAGTCATGAGGAGAAGTATGATCCTTATGATCCTTCACAAATACAAGGCTTCTTGTCAAATAATGGTGTTTTCTCTACTAATAGATTCACCCAAAACAATAGGATGATTAACCATTTGCTTCAAGCTTATATTTAAGATAAGCACAAAATTTGAGGCCCAATTAGATAGGGGAGAAAATGCTCTTAAGAAATGGTAACATCTTGAAGCTTTACAATTTATTATTAAAGATTAACATATCCTATGAGATTAAAAAATATATAAATAATAATCATATAATTAATCTATACCATTTTCTTCCTTGAGTGAGATCAACAACTTCTTGTTACAACATTTTTTTAGGCAAACATTTTGGAGGAAAGTAATAAGCCCTTAGACATATGTAGTTGTGACATATCACCACACTTGAATGATGGGGTGCATCTACCCATTACCAATTGTTAATCTACCAAACCAAGTACATCAATACTACTTTTGTTGTTTATAAAACTTCAAATTTATTATCAATATCCCCTTATTGCTAACATTTTAAACCAATTTTTTTAAAAAAATTGCATTGTCTTCTAAATAAGAGAAATCATTTTAATCATCTATATTAATCTATTATTACACCTCCTCATCTAAATGCTGTTTCTTAACTAAAAACTAAAAATTGCATATCTATATAAATAAATTAAACTAATTCTAAAATAAAATAACTCAAAACGATATTTCCCCCAATTTCGAAGAAACGTGTATTTATTAAGATATTATACTAGTTTTTATTCCCGTAGAACATAACAGTCTCGTGCTATTAAGTGATAACAACATTTCAAACCTTTCAGTCAAAGGCAGAATAAAAGCGTATTTATCTCTTCATGTTTTCTGTGACCTTTTGCCAGGTAGGTCGGCCAGAGATGCGTTCCCACCATGCATTGACATGGGGTCTGCTGGATATGAGTTCTCCCTTTCCTGCAGCGTGCACTAAGTAATGAGTATATGGCAGATGGTGCAGGTCTGCCAGGCTGAAGAAATCCCCTGCCAAGTAGTTGTGTTTAGCCAGCCTCTCTTCATACACATCTAACACTTTGTTCAGCTTCTCCAAGTTGATCTTCACCACCTCCTCGTCTGTCTTTCCTCCTCTCGCTGGAATTATGACGATCTGCTGCACAACAGCACTGCAGGGGGGATTGAATTGCTGTGCCTCCACCTCACACCACACGTCCACCATGGCCTGCTCTGCCACTGTACCTCCTAAGAGATCAGTGCCTTGCTGCTGCTTGCTCAAATATCTTGTGATTGCCCTGGACTCTGTTCCATGAAAATGAATGCTTATGAGGAACCTCATGGCCTAAATTTGATAGTCAATGCCTGTACTTATTTATAATTTCTTAACATTTTTGAAGGGCAACTTTGAATGGATAAGTGTTGAAAGAGAAAAAATGCTTGACAGATAAAGTTACAATCAAATTTAGGCTCTAATGAAAATTTGTAAATTGTAGAAGTAATTTTAAGAATCAGAACTTTTGAGGAATGTCTTTGAACTATAAGATTTGAATTGATTGAAGAAGATGGCCTAATTAGTTGGTACAATCTTATTTTAGCCATTTTGATGAAATTGACAACCCCAGAACTTAAAGGGGAATTGAACAGCCACTGCTGAGGTTAATGTTTTTGGAACTCTTTTCTTTAAACAAATGATAATCTATGAGATCTTTCCAGTAGACTGTAAAATGTTCCTGTAAATGTTATATAACCCCCTTATAATCTTAGGAATGCATTTTTAATTGACCACCAAGTTACAGCCTCTAGCATGGATTATAAAAACAGAGTATGTTTATCCTGATATTTGTTCAATTGAATTGGGTCATCAGTTTAGGAGGAGCTACTATCCCACTATTGGACCCTGCTCTATCATGGCCCCTCTCCCTTAGTATGAATTGTTTTTTTCTGATTTGATTGTGCGAGTTTTCTTTTACCATTTTTCGTATCAAATTTTATGATCCATCATCCGAAAGCAAAAAGCAAAAGAAGAAAAAAAAACTTACGCAGTCAAAACCAAAAGCTATACACAATATGAAAAGAAAAAATATGAAATTTGATCCCAAAAATCAAGATCACATAATCAAATCCAGAAACAACTCATTCTATAAAAATTCTATAAAAATTATATGTCTGCAAAGAAATAGCATTCTAAACTCCTAATTTTAAACCCAAACAGCATTAAAGCCTTTTTTATACAAAGAAGATTGACTCTAATGGAAAAGTTTCACTCTGAAGAAGCAGTTGAAACTAAATCAAACTGTGAGCAGACTACAAGTTAAGCTCGAGAAATGGGTGATAAATTGTAATGAAGATTTTACCAAAAGCCCTAATCACAAAAAGTATCCGTACCTTAGAGGCAGAGAACTCACAAATTCAACAGGAGGTCCTAGATTTTAGTCTTATTTCATTAAACCAAATGGGTATCCAAGAAAATCAGCTACAACCAGCAAGAAATTGAAACAGGAAACATCCTTACCGAATAAAGTTAGATCTCCATCTTGAAGTGCAGGTATCTGTCCAAAGGGCTGCACGGATCAAAAGAACAAATAAGACTACAATGTCAAAAGAAAATGTCGATCTCCAAGAATAATAAGTGCTATTGGAATCACATATAAACCTTTGGGGGCAAAAACAACTTACATTGAGATCCAGATGAGGTTTTTGTTTGTGGGCACCTGCCATGAGATTAACAGGGACGAGCTCATACTCGACCTTCTTTTCATTGCAGCATGCCAACACTCTGGTTGTGCAAGTCGAGAAAGCAAGACCATAGATCTTCACCATTTTGTCTCTCTGCTCAAGGTTCCTGAACTTCTCCACTCACCTTATATAAATAATCTTAGTGCTCAGCAGGTTAACCCAGCCCATCGGCGCTTACCATGGGTTTAGCTACCTAACACCGATTTTTCTTTTATTGGGAAATTGAAAGTAATTGAAAAAACATTATATTCAACAATCCATTATAGTGCTTCAGTCTGTTTCTGTTAGAAAACATTATACTTTTTATCTATGGTACATCAAATTAGATATTTAAAAAATAAAATTAAAATTTCTCCCCGGTGGACCTTCAGTTTCATACGAAGGGAAGAAACTCGTGCCCCGCGTGTAATGGTCGGTACAACTGCTAGATGGCACAAGTATCTTGCTGCATTTCTTTCCCACTTATCGATGTGAGCCTAACTTATCCAGTTTGCTTCTTTAGAGATAAAAGGTAATTAATAAAATGATTAATATTTAGGAAAAAGTTAAAATTAGTATTTTAAAAACAAGCGTTATAGATAGAGTTAGTAAATATATGTGGTGGATGTTTTTCTAAAATTATTTAATTTTGTATTGAATATGTTTTCTATGAATAAGTGTTTTGTATTATTTGTCAAAAAGAAGTATTGTATATATTGATAAAAAAAAAAATGGATGGAAGAAGTTACATCTTAAAGTCTAATGGGGTTTAACATATTGATAAAAGAAAGATGGGTTGAAGAAGTCACATCTTGAAGTGTAACGAGGCTGAGCTTGAACCATCAAACCAAAGAGATAAAAGAAAGCTAGGGGAGAGGGGCCCATAGTGGAGCACCCTAACTTCACATTTCTCAAAATCCTATGTGAAAATTTCAAATCACTCTCAATTTTGTACAATAGTTTATTTGGCAACTAACCTGCTTCTAAGTAAAGTTTCAAGGCCACATCATCAAATATGATGCCACATCAGCATGCTTTTTGTTGAGGTGTCCAAAAAGAACCAAAAAAAAGTGAGATTGATAGTTGTGCACTAAGTCATGTTTTATTGGCGTGTTGATGTGGCATCACATGATTTGTTTTTTGTGTACTTTATGGATAAAATTTGTTTTACAATTCGATATTAAGATGCTCCATTGTGTGGCCCACGGAGGACTACTTTTGTCCCCACTATTGGACCCCACTCCACTATGGATCCCTCTCCCGTACTAAGCAACACGAGTGATGCCCCTCCTTGTAAAGAGGGTTCATGGTCATCCAATTTTCCCCACATGTTAGTAGGGCGCCATCAGGGACAAGCTCTCAACTAGTAATCACGCCCTCTTCATTTTCTTCTTTTATAAGACAAGTATTAGGAACAAGAGAAACATTATTTTTATCCATAACAACAACTAAATGTTATTTAATTATATGATATATACATATAGGATAGATTTATAAATAGAGTATTATTAAATATATAAGTATAGATGATAATGATTAGTATAATATTTATGTGACATTAAAATTATCTTAATTTGATTTTTTTTCTTTAAGTTCATAAACAATGTTTTACACTTATCATTCATAACAAACAAGTGATAATAATAATAGACAATATAATATTTAAATGATAGTTGATTTCTTATGAATTAAACAATTGTGATATTATATTGATAGTAAAATTTTGAAACACTAATCACTTTTGTATTGTATTATAAAAATTCATTATAATTTTAGCCATTTCTTATTAAAAATGTGTATGTTTATACTTTGTCAACAATAAGAAAGTAAAATAGATTAAATTTTTATTTTATTTTATTTTATTTTTCATATTCAACAAAGTAGACTACAATGAAATAAGTTCATAAAGTTCTAAGATTGACTTAGTAAGAATAAGTATATAAGTAGCAACTAGTAAAAACAGTATGAGTCATCAACTATAGCAAGTTGTCATAGTAGATATCAAAATAACTAGTTAAATATTATCTCTCACTATAGTTACCCTCCCTAGATTAACCTGTGAAGGGTGGACTAATAATAGTACTTAGCATATAATATTTAAATGATGAGGTGACTTCTCATGAGTCACATTAAAATAACTAGTTAAATATCATCTCTTGTTATTATTACCCTCCCTAGATTATCTTGGGACGAACTAATAATAATAAGCATATAGTATTTAAATGATGAGGTGACTTCTCATGAATCACATTAAAATAAAACTAATTAAATATCATCTCTTGCTATTATTACCCTCCCTAGATTAACCTGGGAAGGATGGACTAGTAATAGTAAGCATATAATATTTAAATGATGAGGTGACTTCTCATGAGTCACATCACCATGATATTCATAATAATGTTTGAGACACTTATAATTTTTGTGTTCTATTGTAAGAAGTCATTGTGAGCATTTTCTTAACCTATAGATAGGTTGTAATAAGAACTCTACTTTGTGATTTAATAAACTTTGAGATAAAGAATATTTTGGTGATTTCTTATTAAAAATATAAATATTTTACTTTGTCAATAATAAAAAGGTAAAATAGATTAATTAAAAAAAAATGATTGGTTAGAAAGTACCAATAATAACAATTACTTAAAGATAATCCACCATTAAAGTTACCCTACTAGGCAAGGAATAATAAGGAACAGGTAATGCAACCATAATTTCTAGTAAGCTAAAAAGAGATACTAAAACACAAGCACTAAAGAGAAAGTATATGAAAATAAATCATATCCTGTTATGCCTCGCAAGTATCATCGTATCTATAATTATGTTATGAGGTCACTTCCTAATTAGTCTTAAAGAAGAAATAATTTGAACAAAATAACCGAACCTCCAATTATAGATCATTGTGGAAGTAAAGTTTTTGGACACATTTGTTAAGAAAAAGTGTGTTATCCACCTTGCATAATGTTGCAATATTTTCTTATTTGTGGTGCACCTAGGAGATCTAGGGAAGCCCGAGAGATGAAAATTGACATAAAAAATAGCTTATTTAGACCATTATGGAAAAAAAATTCCCTCCTAACCTTTGTCATATGGTCGTACACTTTAGTCTATAGGAAAATAAAAAATTAAAAAATAAATAAATATAATTTTATCTTGTGCAATTTATTAAGAAATTAAAAAAATATTGTGGGGGGATCCGCAAACTCGCCCATGACCCCTAGTTGATGCTAGTAGGGTACCCTACAGTACCTGTTAATAGCAGTATCACCACTGTTGGCCAAGCCAGTGGACTTCGACACCTAAGACTCGGGGCCTTGGTCCCATGGGGGATCGAAATCCCAACCCTTCAAGGCTTAAACTAATAATCCACTAGTCTTAAACATAAAAAAATAATCCAAATTAAATCTTCTATTAGGCTTTCGACCCTACACCACTCAGATGCCACCACCAGCTTGCCACCTACTAGCAAAGTTGTACAACTTTTTTCCATAGGGCATAACTTTGTCCCAAAATGTTGGTTTTTAGACTTCTTATAGTCATTAGAATGGTGGTTCTGAGCAATTTGATGTGGTATATGTGATTTTCCTAGGTTTTGATGTTTTTATAGAGAAATACTTGCTAGAAGTTGGATGTTCTTTTTAGACTTGGAGAGGTCATAACTTGTGCATAAAAAGTTATATTTTGTACTTCTTATAGTCAACAGAAAGCTTATTCAAAACACTACATGGTGGATTAGTTTTGGATATGTTTTGGAATGATTTATTTTTTGTTATTTCTATCTAAGATGTTTATGGGTTCTTGTTTACAATGGTGATTTTTTGAGCTTATAGAAAATTGAATTGGTTATTTGGTGTTTGAGTCATTGTATACTCACATGTACATCTTTGATTATTCTCATTTGACATGGTTATCAATATATTCTTGAGTTTGTATATTGCACTGTCATATCTATGAGTTGTGCAATGTTACATAGGTTGTCGATACTTACATATTGCATATATGACTCAGATGTGGGTTGTTTATACAAATAGATGCTTCAGTATTATTGCATATTCAAATATTTGGCTTGGTTTAGTCACTTGTTTTTCTTGTTTATTTTTCATGTTGAGATGGAGAGATGGTATTACCAGGTAGACTCATGATATGGGACCTATGCTTGTTGATTATACGATGTAGACATGTGTGACATAATGGGAGTTTGATGCTAGTAAATTTGGTGGTGATCATGGTTTCATAGATATTCCTTGTGCCTTTGGGACTTTGACATGACATGATTGTTTATGCAGGTGCATTGTTGGTAGTGTTAGATTGATTCTTATTTATGTATGGTGATGTATCTTCTTGGTTTGGTTATCATGGTTTTACTCTTCCTTTTGGGAGCTCTTGATGATGAGTTATTTGATTGCATTGGGGCCATATAGGATCTTAATTTAGGATATGGTTTTCAGGATTCCATGGAGAGCTTGATATCACGATTTAATGGGAGCTTGTGACAATGGTGTGGATTCACCATTTGATGGTGGATGAATCTTCTACAATGTTTTTTAGTGTTATGGAGGAACTCTTGGATCATGTTTGTTGTAGTGATATTTCATTAACATCTTTCGTTTCATTGATAGGAGATGTTGGCATCCTAGTTCTATAAAGGACTCTTAGATTCTTTGGTTGAGATGTTGGTTATGCTTTTTCATTTGACATGTGATCCTTGTTTGGTAGAACGGTTATTTTATTATGTCATGATGTACTATTGATTGCATGTTTAGAGTGTTGGCATGATACATGTGTTTTTGGGAGTATGATATATTTATTGGAGCATATAATCTTCTTTTGAGGAGATGTGAGATCATGATTTCATGTATGGGTTCCTACTTCTATATACTTGCATTTGGAGCTATGACATTGATCTTGTTTGATTCTCTTGGTATTGAGTACATTGGTCATTTTCTTGAGAGTTTCATGATAATTTGATGCTGCATTTGGAGCTTGGAATGGATTGATTGGTTGCATGTTCTCATAGATACTTGGAGACATAGGTGAAGTTAGGAGATCTCTTGGGATTAGAGACATGTGTTGAGACAATTATTCTTTGGAGGTTTCAATGGGAAAGTTTGAGGAACCTACATCTTGGTTGGATGTGAGTTCAAAATGGACCTATGAAGAGATTATTGTTGGATGAGTCATGATGACTTGGATATCTAGGAGGAGAATTATCATTCCCCACTCTTGGTCTACTTGACGGATAATAATTTGAGAGGTATTTATCGTTATTATTTTTTAGATGCATTATGTTTAATGCTTTATCTTCTCATGTATATGGATCTTGAGCTATGGTTTGCTAGTTTTGGAGGGTTTATTTGATAAGTGTTGTAATTTTTGTCTCCTTATGCATTGTGAGTTCATTCATTGATGTTGAGTTTAGAAGATGTTATTGGGCTTATTCCCTTGGTTTTGGAATGGATTTTGTTTGATCTTCCTTTGGTTTGAGATGCATACATATTGTTCATGGTTAGATGTGGATAATACTATTATCTTTGTGGTTTTATGGAGGAGATCATACTTATCACAACTTAGTATTTAGAGATGTGTACATAGAAGGACATGTTGCAATTTTTTATTTGCAGATTCTCTATTTGGTCTTGTTCTTCTTCCTAGATGTTTGTATTCACACAATATTAGATTTGAGGTCTTATGTGGAGCTATGGTGATCATGATGTTTTTGGTCGTGTGTTTCTCATTATTCTTTGGTGACAACATGGAGGTTCCTTTATCTCTTTCTTATTTTGGATGTGAAAAACATGAGAGAGTTATGGAGACTTGAGGTGAGAGATGTATTTCAACATATTGGTTTACATGTTTTACATGTATCTTTGTGGATGTTCATTGGTACTACATGATTCTAGTTACACTTTATAAGAAATATGCATTCTCTAATACCAACTGTTGGTAAATTCAATCTTTATCCAAATATGACTTCAATGGATGAGGTACAAAGCTTGGACTACTATAATATGAAAATATGAAACTTATATGAATATTTAAAATTAAGTTATCTTAATGAAATTACCATGATTAGATCTATCTTCTTTTTTATGCTAAAAATTAGCCAACATATCATGCTTATCAACACTACCTTATGTGAACTTATAATAACAATAAATAAATAATAACATCACCATAAGATAGCAATAAAAAGACACAAATCAACAACATAAGTGTGATTAATAATTTTAGATTAACATATTAATATAGATTAAAATCAATAACATTAAAGTCCTAATCAACTACGAAGAACAATGAAAGCATAAAATAAAGATGAAGCAATTATACCAATTTATGCACCCATTGAATGACCTCCATAGCTCTTCTCCATTTTGCTTTTTTGTGATGATGGCCCTCACATTTTAATCTACAATGACAAGCCTAAGACTATGCTAGCAAAACTTAGAAGAAAATTATATCTCAACAACACAATTGTATTCAAATTCTAGATTTTTTGAGATATCAAAATGATAAATAGCAACGCTATTTATAGAGAGCCAGATGGAAAATGGACATATGAGATCAATTGATTTTTATTTTGATCAATGGATGAAATTAGACAAGACAAGAAAAGATAGAAATGAGATTGGTGGAAGAATGAGGAAAGTGACTGGTTTTTTTACAAAATCAATTAGTTTGAAGAGGAAAGTGAATAATTAAACAATGGCAGCATTATTTAATTATAGAAGAAAAAGGCAAATGGATTTTTTGAATTAAATAGTAATTTAATTCAAAATAAGTAAGAGGGAAATTCCATTTGGAAAATCATTTAAATAAATATTATTTATTTAATTATGGAGAAAGAAAGATAAGTGAATAATTAAATAATTAGAATTAATTATTTAATTATAGTAGACAAAGTGGTGATAATTAAATATATTAGATTTATTTAATTATAAGGGACATGAACCTTACTGACGTGATTAAATAATATTTAATTAATCAAAGGCTGAGGTGAAATGATGGAAAGATTTAATTAAATAATTAAAATTACTTAATTAATAGGAGAGTGATGGCATTAGAAAATAAATTTTAGGTGTCTACAATAAGAGTATCACATAATACAAGATTTAGGTGGAGAAACCTTTTCAAGAAAAAAATCCACCAAAAAGAGATGCCAAGTATGCATTATCTTCAAATAAATGAGATTACAATACATTCACTTAAACTCTCCTCTTTTCCTATAGCATGGCAGACCATATGCATCTATGAACAACCTCTTTATGCCTCAACTTGTCCTTGTTCTTGCAAAGTAATGCTACATTCAACTGTTCCTCTTAATTTTTACATCCAAGGAGTTGGTTTCATAGATTTGTGAAGAGGTATTAAGCCCTGAAAATGGTGCCTAAAGATGACCCTTCATTCCAAACATCCCCAACCCTTGGATTGCCTCCTCAAAATATGAAAGGATGTCAGTTTTGGCTTCAATACTTCCCTCCAACTTAAGTGCCCAAACTTAGAAATTAAACATTGCATTAAATTCAATAAAAGATGGTTTACCAAGAGACACATGTTGCCTCTTTCCAAGCACCCACTTGGAGAATCCCAACAATCACTCATTTATCCTCTTCTTTATCTTTTATCATCTCATTCTAGGCATTCACGAGTGGGGAAAACAATATTAAATATTTGTATCCACAAGTCACCCTTACCACTGCTAGTGGAACCCATCACCCCTTATGAATGCATTACAAACAATGGTGAGAATAAATATATTATAAAATATTTTCCCAATACACCTTAAGTGCCTAGGGACAATTTCCAAGGATTTTGGAACCATGCAATATGATATAGGAATTACAAGGTATATGTCACCTTAATCCTAACATTCTCCCACTTGGCATCATACATTATAAATACACCCATAGGAATCACAAAAAAGGTAAAATCATCCCTTAACCAATCATGTACCACCTAAATCTTTGTCATGGTCTCATGATATAACAAGATACATGCAAAAGCAACCATAATAACCACTATCAAGCAAAAATATCCCTACATCCTCAAACATGCCACCTATGGAAGAAAAAAAGGAACATACCAAGATGAAACATATCATTTGTCATTTAAACCTATGCAAATCTTTACATGAACACAAACATCAAATTCAAATGATAACAAAGCCTCTGAGTAGTTGTCTTACTCATACCAACCATAATAGCAACCACAATAAGTTATAACTCGTGTCCAAGCTAACCATACCTCAAACTAGGGTATACAAATCATAGATAAAACTTCATTACATTAACATACCAACCCAAAAATGTAATCAATTATTTTTATATCCATCCTCCTATCTCAAATTCAACATACTAATTTAAAATTGACCACAGATAAGGCCAGCTAACAAAGTTTGCATACACTGAAACAATCTTATAGTTATAGACAATCCAAATCTGATTGATCCCTCTACAATAAAATGGGTGATTGGCCCACGCAACTACATAACTCATAGATCCTAATCCAATGATACATGAAAACTCATCATCACATCAGTAATCAAAAAACAAAAATATCAAAGAGAACAACTTTACATATATCTAGAAACTTCCACTGCATAAGTAATGGAAACTATGAAAATAGATCAAGGCATACCAAGTCTACCTATAGTACCTTAAATAGAGGATGTATCTAATTCCTCTATTACCTAGTGTCAAGGAAGCATACAATGATTTACATATCTTGCAAAAAAATATGTTGCAATATCTCTCTCACCATTTGTCTCCATAGTTCTCTCAAGTTCTTCACTCTCAACCATGTGAATACAAGCATCCATGAAGAAGAACAATACCAAAGAGAAAATGCAAATCAAACCATATCCTTGTTCCACACTAACATGTACCAAGTTGTGTAGTGTAAGATTTCCTTCACCATTTCCATACTAAAAGGATATAAAATTCTAACATTCAAATAAAATGAAAGCATGGTAACAATAGATGTAAATTTCTCATACTAAAGGTAGATCAAACCAATGAATCATTCCCACAATAAATGGAATATGTGTTGCAAGTATGAAGGTGTTGTCATTGATGTCAACAGGCTTGTGTTGTCATTGGTCTCAATTGTGTAGTGGTTGATAAAGATTGTTACTTTGATTAGTTGCATTATGTTGTCATTAGTTAAGTTATTGGTGTTGCTTTGATAAGCTTCTCGCTATGGTTGTGGTAGTGATAAAGAAGTTGAGGATATTAAGAAAATTGATAAAAAGATGAAACAAGGTGTTTTGGTTTTTCTTCATATTTCTTCTAGGTTGAAGATTTTCTTGTGCGGTTTGGATATGTTGGTTAGAGGAGTCTGTAGTTTCTATATCCAAGATCTAGGCTTCTGGATCAATGTGCAAAAGAAGTTATGTTCACTAGTGTGTAACTAGATTTGTAGTGTTGCATTATAGAGGTGTCTGGAAGAAATTTTTTCTCTCCACTTTTCTTAACAGTTGTGCTTTAGGGATTAGGGTTCTAAAATTGAGTTTATGGTGTTGATAGCTTACCTCATTCAAGTGGGTTTGAGGTTTTTTTCTTTGAAAGATGAGTTTTAGAGTTACAGTGTTTGGCAGTGTAGTTTGAGTGTATTGGGATTGTGCATTTTGAAGGTGTGAGTTAGTGCAAAGAATTTGTTGGATCGTAGGTGGTTTGTGGATTATTTTATATTTTCTAGATGCATGGTGTTTGTTTCTCAAGTCATCCTTGGATTTGAGGAAGCATGTACTTCAAAGTTTAATGGTGTTTGTATGGGTAACGATCAACCTAGTGTTTACACTACATTTGAAGATTTTTAAGTATTGATGAAGGTGTAGCATGGTGTGTGAGTGTTGATTTGGGTCCCAATTAAGTTTTGTATTGGAACTCTTTATTCCTATCCACCGTGGGAATGCTTCTAGTGTAAACCTATTTTTGAATTTGTAAAGTGTAAGGTGTGTGTAGCCAACTTGAAGATGCTTTTCAAGTTGTGGATGGTATAAATGCAAGGTGACTTGATGCAAGATGAAGTGTGGAATAGAGTTGATTTTTGTGATGTGAAATTAAGTGCAGAAATGTGAAATGCAGTGCAAGCTATAATGCAAGATTGTTGAATGCAGTGAGTTGAAGGTATCTTGATCTCTTGAAGGTTGTGAGTGTTATTGTAGCTATTTTGGTGGATTATTTGTTGCATTGAGATCATGTTCTCTGTGTAACATTATATCTTCTTTATTCTTTCTATTTTGATAATGAGTCTAGTTGTGAGCCCTTTTGGACAATGTGCCTTATTCTAGCAGTGAGCCTCGTTGTACCAATTTTGCAATTACTTATATTATGATCTAATCCTCACTGTGGTTTCTCCCTCCTAGGGTTTTCCATGAAAATATGGTATTCTCTTGTGTATGGTGTTGTTGTTTTAGTTTTAGTTATTTGTATTTCATATTTAAACTTCATAAAAAATTAAGGGTTTAATGAATGCATGTGGATCTAATTACTGTTGAGGGTTTTGATGTTGTAATTAAATACAATTGATTCAACCCTCCTCTCAATTGTCTTGTTCATTCAAAAATTGGTATCAGAGCAAGGTGTCTTGGAGAAAATCTTGACCACTTGAGGTAGATCTAGGATGATGATCAAGGAGATCCCTATGTTTGATGACACAAACTATGCATTCTGGAAGGTTAAGATGGAAGGCTATCTGGTTTACCTTGGATTTGATGTTGCACGGGCAGTGAAGACTGCATATACCATACCTAAAAATGGACCAAGCACAAGTGATGAGATCAAGGCTTATGAAACAAATGGTAAAGCAAGGTTTTTCATTTTGAGTAGTCTTGCAAACTCTGAATTAGTGAAAGTGATGGATTTGAAAACTGCTAAAGAAGTTTGGGATAAGCTAGAAAGTATTTATGAAGGAGATGATAAGGCTAAACAAGCTAAGATGTAGAATCTAAATACACAATTTGAGAACTTGTGAATTTTTGAAGATGAAATAATTACTAGTTACATGCAGCGGGTTGATGAACTTGTTAGTGCAATGAGAGGTCTTGTTGCAAAATTCAAAGAACCCAAAGTGATAAAGAAAATTCTCATAACTCTTCTTGATTCTTATGGTGAAAATGTTTCTACTATTGAGGAAGTTACAAATTTTAATACTTACACTAGAGATTAGTTGTATGTCACACTAACTATATTTGAAGTGAGAAAAATTGGTCTCAATAAAGGTGCAAAAGTGGAGACTACTTTCTTAGGACTTTTTTTCTAGGACCCATCATGCATTCTCCTTTTAGGGTTTTTAGCTACTCCCTAAGTTTATCTTAAGGGGGTGTTAGAGTAATCATGCATTAGCCAATTATTAACTAATCTTTAATTAATTATTAGTCTAATTTATTTTCATGCACTTAAGCCAAAGTTAGGAGTGATTTTTATGTTAACTAGAGAGCTATTATTAGATCATTTTGTCTCGTTGTATGAGATGCTAACACTCATCATGATCTAATCACTTTATCATTTAGGTTTTCTCCTATATAGCACTCAACCCTCATTGTATTATCTCTCTTGAGCTATCATACCTCCTGAACTCTTGTGTTTTGTAAGTGTTTTCTTTTGAGGAATAACAAATCTTTGTTTTGTAAAGCTCTTGTGTGGAAGGTGTTTTGTTCATTGTTTGATCCTACATCTCATGTTTTTCACAATTCTAATAGTTCATCTTTGTTTGCATTCTTTGCTAGTTCAATGAATGGATACTTTGACACTCATTCAATCTAAACATTCATTTTGGCTACCTTGGGTATTCCTTGGAACATCTTTTGTGTCATTGTCATCCTCATCCAACTTAATCAACTCATTTTGATCTTCCTCTAAGGTATTTCCTTCTTCGTTAATATTTGGTGCAAGAGTTTATGTACTTCTGGATCTTGATTTGATGGACTAAAAACATTACAAAAGTATGAATTATGGTAACTCTACATTTTAGGCATTTTGATGGCCTCCCTTCACCACCTTGAGGATTCTTACTCTTTTTCTTGCTCGACATCTCTCATGAAATAAAAGCTTCCAAAAAATGACTTTCTATTTAAGAAGGAATTATAGAATATAGATCCCATTCCCTACTCAATATCATATTTAAGAATGAAACAAGAATTACAAAGAGATAAATAGTCTTATAACACTATGAAGAAATGATCACTTACCTTTAGGTTATCACTAACTCGCTATTTGCTAATGTAGCAATTCCTATAATTGTTTGTAACTTGCCTATGATCTGAATCGAGAGCTCACAAGTTCATAACAAAAAAAAAAATGTACAAAAATAAATTAGTTTCAATTGTATTTATATCAATCCATATTTGGCGAATTTTGTGGGATTTTTAAATAATATAGTAAAAATTTGGTGAATCTCATCTGATTATACACCAATACATTTAAAGTTTGGGTGAATAAAACCTCAATAAAGCACATACATTGTAATTTTCAAGGCGATAATCGATTTGCAATTAGCATGGATTTATCATAGTATTAAAAAAATGGGCCCTCATACATAATTATTTTTTATTGTAATTGGAAAAATGTGTCATCATACATAATTATTTTTTAATGTTATTGGCAAGTGGGTCCTCAAACACAATTATTTATAAATTTTAATGGTGAAATGGGTCCTCACATGCAATGAACATTTAATGTTGTTTTAACATCATTAATGAATATGTGGGTGATTTAATACTTTCTTCCGAGATTCTAGGTAAAAATATTAATTAGACCATTAGAAAAACATAGTTTGTTATGAAGAAATTATTAATTACATATCTCATAAAATAAAGTGATGGGAATTGAAATGTATTGGGTTGATAATTCATAAAATCTAAGCAATTTAGCCACCTCGTTGGTTGCAATGTATTCACCAATTTTGAATTAGCCAAATGGAAATATTCGTCAATTGGCAAAGATTCACCACTAAAAAATCCCTAGAGAGAGGTGATAAAGAGAGAAGTAGAGAGGGGAGGACGAAGGTGGATAGATTGAGAGAGAGGGAGGGAGAGGGAAGGAGGGAGGGAGATGTAGGGAGGGAGAGAGATGGAGATAATTCAATAACAAGAAAGAGAGTGAAGGAGAGGTAGGGAGGGAGATTAAGAGGTGAGATAGACAATAGTAGATAGGGAAGGAGAGAGAGAGAGAGAGAGAGAGAGAGAGAGAGAGAGAGAGAGAGAGAGAGAGAGAGAGAGAGAGAGAGAGAGAG
>VDFB02199464.1:0-14376 GCA_007258455.2 Sequoia sempervirens | reverse complement strand
TTCTTTCTACATTTAATGCCATACATTTGTTCTTACATATATACATGTGTACACAAATCATTGTATACATTTAGTAACATCTTTCTGATGTTCCCTCCAAACAATGTGTACCTTCTAATTCAATTAAAATAGCAATACAAAGTATGTGTATCATTCCATCACATTCCCAAAATTACAGAGTAGATACTACTTATAACATCTTCTTCCTTTGAAAATCCCACTCGTGATGACTACCATATAACCGCGGTGTGTGAAATGTGGGAGAGTAAATAAATCAACACAAACATCAATGAGACATCTTATATTAGAGATTTAATCAATAAAATTGAATCAAACTGAAACAAGATTAAATTCCTAAAAATGTTCCATTTTTCTCTATTCTCAAAGATTTATTAAATCATTTGGCTCTCATATTTTAGTTGTGCACTATGACGAGCTTAAATGACAACTTGAGAAATGAGATGCTATCTAAAATGCAAGAAATCTAAGTTCCATGAAAACTATGTGATAAAATGTCATATGGATGCAAATGATAATGGTGATATTCTTTGACAAATGGATGATGATGTTATATTACAATGTCAATGATATGATAAGAAGCTAAAATGATTCTGCATATGCTCAAATGACCATTGATATGATGAACTAAAATGCAACTATAAAGTAAAACATGATTTAAAATGCAACTATAAAGCAAAACATGATCCTAAGTTAACATGATGCTACAATGCAAACTTGTTAAAATGTTAAACAATGCTAACTCTAAACTCCAAATGCTCCAATTCTCCAAAGCTATTCCTACATAATAACTCTACTCAAATGTGGGATGCAAAATACTATGGAAAAGGGTTATATTTATAGGCTTTTCCAAGCATCTTGTGATGTGGCAGTGATCGATTGTCCAGATTCAAACAAGAGGGATGAATGGTGGAGATGGAGAGAATCAAGAAGGATGTTCCCTTAACCAAATACAACATGCCAAATGGATGGGGGAATCAAGTGTGGGAGAAAAAGACCATGTGTTCAAAGTTTGTTGAAGAAGTGTGTGAAGAATAAGCCATTGTTTGAAAATTTGTTGAAGCTAATTCTAATTTAAAAATTAGAATTATTTAATTTCACATGACCTTGGTGAGGTGGGTACGAAAAATTCCAGGTGAGATACGTGCTCTTGAATTCCAAATCTGGGGATTAGTGAGATTAGAATTAAAATGCAATGCCTAGAATTCCAAACTCTAGGATTAGTGAGAATTATTGAATAAAACAAACTATAGAAATTTTTTTATTTAATTAAATTAGAGGAATGTGATTTTAGATTTGGAGAATTTAGAAGATATGAACTATATAAATAAATTAAGAATTTATTTATAAGTAGATGAAATATTAATTAAGCAACTAGTATTCAATTAATTAAAATGTCCTGGACTGGATTTTAGGTGTATAAGCACAACTAATATTCAAATTCTAACAAATAACTTTTAAAAGAATACTTTTATTCAATCTTACTAATAAAAGACGTAACTATACTAATGGAATCAACTATTTAGAAGCATACTTGTTAATTTGATCTTAGGAATAGAACAAATGACTAATAATTCTTTAAAAAAGAAAACCCCTTTAATTAATTTAAAACCATTCATTCAACATGGCGGATAATTTTATTCTAGAATTTGATAGCCAATTTCCAACTGATAAATTTTCATTCTGAAACAAAAAAAAAACATTTTCCCATTTTAATGCAAATAGTTCTTAATGTCATATTTGAGTTTATATACTTAGAACTACTTTTAATGCTTTATTTTTTATTCTAATAGGTTCAATAGAATATCTTTTTCCAACTCAAATAAATCATTGTTTCCCCACAAAACAAGAGATACCTTTTAATTCAATTATTGTAAAAATGCAAAATGTGTCTCTCCTCTCATCACATTCTTCTTCTCCTAAGGTTTGTTCATTCATTTTCCATCTAAAATGGTATAAATTAGTGTTAAATGACTATGGGGATCTTTCCTCTTTGACTACTATTTGTTCTTAAAATTATATCATACCTTAAATTTTGGAGGGAAATAATTATTACTAACAAAACTAATTATTTAAAAATTTAAATTGTATTTAATTTCCAAATGTAATTTTTAAAGAAAAATTTGATTGTAAAATCATTCTCCTAAGATTATTAATTAAAATCATTTTTTTTGTAAATTGTTATTCAAATAATTAAATAAAAAAATTAAAGATCATTTTCCTCTTTTATCCAAATGGTTATTAATCTCGCATCCATTGATTTATCTTAAGATAGTTAAATAATAATTAATCATACAATTGATTAACCTACACAAAAAACATCAAATATAGATGTCCATACAGGCCTAAGAACTATTAAACTAAAATACATAATACCTTAAATTTTGCACAAAAATTATTATTAACAAAACTAATAATTTACAAATTTAAATTGTATTCAATTTACAAAATGTGATTTATTAAGAAAAAATTTATTCAAAAATCATTCTTTTGATATTATTAATTAAATTCATTGATGATTAATTAATTGAGATTGGAAATAATGGATACATTGTAAATAATGAAGACAATCACGCTTTTATTTTACATTTCCATAATCAATTTCCAACTAAAAATAATTGATGTGGAAACTCAAAAATCAATCTCCTATTTTATGCAAATGCTTCTTAATCTCTCGTGCATTGCATGTCACATAGCAATAAAGAAGTACATTATAACATGGGGTTTAAAATGTTGTACAATGCTCCAACTAAATGTAGAGATATAAAATAATTTCTTCACCAAATTTAAGTGCTTTATAACATCTTCAAGTTACATAAGCCAAATTCATATCTTTTACTACACACATAGCTTTGCTTTAATTAATCTATCCATCTAATTATCCATAAAAATATATGAATTTCTTTTCAAACATATTTTTTTATTACAATGTACTCTACGGATCTTGTTATTGATTAAATCCTAAGTCAAAATATTCACCCCCTACTATAAACCAACCTCTCATTATTCCATATTGAATAATTACATGCTCTCTATTTTTGACTCATTCAAACAATCGTAAATATTTTTCAATATTTACACTTCACATTGCATTGCAAAAACAAGCTTCTTCTTTATTTCCCATTGGGTGGCCATTTGTGGTGGACCCCTGTCGGTTGATCATTACATGCCTGTGCATGCGACTGCTAGTTATTCTAATGCACCAATCTCTTGGTGTTTTCTTCAAGAGCCTTTTTCAACTTGTAAAATTTATATTCTTCACAAGTACAATTTTAAAACCTCATGGTTGCTCCAAAAACATAGGTCCTCATAAACAAAACCATATGAAAATATAAATTTTACATAGGTAATTGGAAATCATGTCACTTGAATTGAGATACTATTACTAAAACACTTCTTATGGTATCTAATGTGTCAATAAGAGCAAAGTTTCATTGTAATCTATACCTTGTTATTGTGAGTAGTCTATCACCAATAATTTTATCATATACCTTTCAATTGATCCATCTACCTTATACTTTATTTTACAAATCTATATGAATCCTACAAATTACTTCCCTTCATAAAGATCCACTAACTTCCAAACACATATATTTCTTCATCCATAACATTTACCCATTTGTTATTTCTAAGTTCTTTAAAATAAATAGGGTTAAGTTCTAAAAATAAAGAAAAGTTATCAAACTTTCCATTTTATTCTTCATTTATTATTGCATCATAGATTTTCATTATGCTCATTACTTTTATTGGCATTCATGGACTTGGGTTAGACCCCATCATTGCATTTGGTGATGGATTTCTAGATGTATAATGGATGCTACCTACACTAGAGTTGTTGTTGGATATTGAGGGTTTATTTGTCGCATTTCCATTTGTTGATTTTTATTTTATTATATGAAATTTTTTGTTGTTATCCTTTTCCTTCCCAATTCCATTCTTCATCTTCATCAAATATGTTGTGTCTACTAATTATCATTTTTTGGTAATTGAATTGAATACCTTGTAATCCTTTGATTACTCACTATAATTCAAAAACATCTTCAAGAACACATGTATATGCTCTTATTCATGTTACACTATAATTTTATTTCTCAATGCCTTGTGAGAAATCACATCATGAACATTTTTTGTAGGAAATATATAAATAAATATACCACACATGTTTCGTTAGCCTAAATGTTATATAGTAGATTTTTATTTCAACATACTTTTTGTCATTTCTACAATAGTGAACTATTTTTCTTTCCACAACACCATTTTGTTGTTATATGTATCTAGTAGAAAATTACCTCTTAATTCCATTTATTTTACAAAATTTGTGAAACTCATTTGATGTATACTTGCCTCCTCCATCAATCCTTAATATCTTCACATAATATCCACTTTCCTTCTCCACTAAGACTTTGAATTATTGAAATATGACAAAGGCATCTAATTTATGTTTCAAAAATAATACTCATGTCTTCCCAATGAAATCATCTATAAAATTCATAAAATGTACATAATTTTTAATGGAGATAATTTGCATTGGCCCACATAAATTTGAATAAACAAATTCAAGTGGAGCTCTTGCTCTCTACCATTTATCAATAGAAAATGTATTTTTATGTTGCTTGCCAAGAATATAATCTTCATTCACTTTGTTTGGATCTTCTATGATGGACAATATTTCTACCATAAAATCAACAAAATTCAAGTGGCCAAATCTAATATACTAGAGCAATGAATCATTCTTTATGACAATTTTAAATGAAATTATCATCTCATTTTTTATTTTAAAGGAAAGCTTTTTTTTTTAGTTTCACTCTTGCAACTAAATGTAGTGTATGAAATTTGGTTCATTTAAGAGAACTCTAGTCTTCTTTGTCAAATATATTAATAAACACTACACCAGAGGAACAACTAGTTCTTTTTTTTTTTGTATTCATTATAGTTAAAAGATACAGTAGTGTATACCAGCATCTGGGGTGCTGGTGTTAGTAATTCAATTTGTTACAAAAGGGACTATCACTTCAGTCCATTTTCAAATCAGCAAGTTTCTATAGGTGTCTTCACCTTTATATTCTACTACATACAAAAGAAATAGTGTCACATCTGTGAATATACCATTTAAGGAAAAAGATAAGTCCCTCCTAGTCTTCCTCTCTTCTTTTGTAGCAACTCTACTAGGATCTTGGGATCTGCTATGTTCAGGAAGCCACACTTCTTAGGGTTGTATTTCTCTCTATGATACAACCATGGTTTTGCAAATGCCACTTCTCGCTTGTTGGTCTCTACCTTTCCTTCCTCCATCAGCTTTTTGAGTTTTTCTTTGGACACCTGGATGGTTATAGATACCTGCATGTAAATAGTGTGGAGTGTGAGTTTTCTCAAAAACTCAGTAAGATCTCTTCTACAGCCCTGGTAGATTTCTTTATTCCTTGCTTTCCAAATAAACCATAGAATTTCAGTTGATAAGATCAGCCACAACAGGTTATTAGTTTTATCAAGACCATGCATTTTTCCCATAATAATATCTAATTTTCTTTCCTCTTTAACTTGCTCATCTTTTAACATATCTATTTTGAAGATATTCCAGATTTCTTTTGAAAAGAAACAATAAAAAAAATATGCATAATGGAATCATATTTTTTACAGATGCTGCATATGAGAGGGTTCTTATTGCTGCTCACATTTGGCAGCCTTTGCATTAGAAGTAACCATCTAAATGCTGCTTTTTTGGGTTCCAAAATGTTGTTCCAGTTATGCTTGAAAATTTGGTTCCATTGTTTACAATTTAGGTTCAAATTCCACTTTTGGTTCTGCTCTTCTGCAAGGTTTGGATTGCTGCTTAGAAGCACATAAATTTCTTTAGCCTTTATACCTGCAATTCTGTTATTTTTCAGCCACTTACAATCCTGCATCAAATTCTTATCATCCAACATGTTAGCAGTAGGTATTTTCAGATTTTTTTTTACTATTTCAAAGGTTCTTTTATGTGATTGAGGCAAATCAAAATCCTCTTTTAGAGTTTCCCAACTTATCAACTTGCCCTCTTTTACAATCTGTCTAAAGTTGGACAAGCCTTTTTGGTTCCAAGCCTTAGCAGAACATCCCTGTAATAATGCCAGAGGTTTGTTATTGTGGAACACATTCCACCAGATGGATCTTTCCATGAACAACTTAATATTATCCGTGTCTATTTGGCACTTCTCAATAATTTTATCTTTGGATACTTCCCAAGCTTTCCATAAGCTTTTAAATACTTTGGACCCAACAGGGGCTATTGTAAACTTGCCAAAGATTAAGTCACAGAGAGGCATGTGTTTCCAAGTTTTGGCTTTTTTCGGGGTAGCTTGCTTAATGTTATTTCTGACCAAGACTTTCCAAGGTTCTTCACCTGTGAGAGCCTTGCAAATCCACTTTGCTGCCAGAGCAATGCCTTGTTGCTTTAGGTTTTTAAGCCCTAAGCCCCCTGCCTATTTTTCCATGCAACATATTTCCCATCTGATTGCATGCATTTTCTTGTTACCTTTCCCATCTGACCACAGGAATTGCCTAATCTTTTTTTGTATCTCTTCCACTTGATAGCTACTGAAGACCCATGCTAAGGAGTAATATATGTTGTAGGAGGCTAGGATCTTTTGACATACTTGAGCCCTTCTAGCCAGCGAGAGGTACCTTGTATTCCAGCTGGTTAGTTTCTTCTCAATTTTGTTCTTCACCCACTCCCACATTTCTCTCAGGTTGGGGCTTACTGCAAATGGAATACCCAAGTATCTTACTATTTTACTTGGACCCCCCCATTGCAACCCCAATTTCTCAAACCAGGGAGGTTGTTTCTCATCCCAACTAAGCATGATAGACTTGGTTTTAGAGATCTTTGAACCTGCTGCTTTTTCTAGGAGATCTAATTTAGCCATGAGGTGGCCAACATTCTCTTCCTCTAGCCTTATAATTAGAGCTGTGTCATCCGCAAACTGAAGGTTTATTAATTCCTCTTTATTTGGGAGGATTAGGCCATTTACTTTGGGGCTTAGGTGATTATCTTTGAGGATATAATGAAGAGCATCAGTTGCTATAACAGTGTTGGGGCTAGGGGGCAGCCTTGTCTTATAGATCTCTGTAGTTCAAACCCCTCTGTTAATTTTCCATTTATCTCTATTTGTGCTTTTGCATCCTTCATTAGTGTTTCTATCATTCTGCAGAGTCTCTTTGGGAAACCAAAGGCTTCCAGGACCATCATAATGAATGGCCACTCAATTCTATCATATGCCTTTTCAAAATCAACCAGTAGCATCCCCATGTTCTGACCAGAGGTTCTAGCCCACTCCATTGCCTCCCAGCTTGTTAAAAGGTTCTCAAGGATGTATCTCCTTTTGATGAACCCTGTTTGTGTGTTGTTGATAATCTTCAGAAGAATCTCTGCCATCCTTGTGGCTATGGCTTTAGCAAAGATTTTATAGGAGACGTTTAATAGGGTTATAGGTCTCCAATTCTTGACAAGTGCCTTGTCTCCTTCCTTAGGGATCAGTTTAATGATGCCTTTGTTTATCTTACTGCCCAGAGAACCAGAATTAGTAGCCTCAGTGTACACACTAAGGAGTTCCTCACTCACCGAGCCTATATTCTTCTTATAGAATTCAACAAGGATGCCATCCACCCTTGGGGACTTGTCATTGCTCAAGGCCATGATTGCAGCCTTGACCTCCTCCAGGGTTAGATGACTATTCAGTTTGCTAGCCTCCTGGTTAGAAATTTTCTTAGGAATTAGCTTTTTGCACTCCTCACTTGCTTTTTGGCTTTGCTCATTATTGCCTTCAGTAGTGAACAGATCTCTATAGAACTGTATGAAGCATTTTTGTATGTCTTTAGGGTCCTTACTAAGGTTATCATTATGCCATATCATATTAATTTTTTCTTTGGCTTCTTTACTCTTTAACCAGTTAAAGAAGAATTTGGACCCCCTATCCCCAAGGGAGGTCCAGTTTAACCTTGACCGAACCTTAATGCCCTGATCCTTCATCAGTTGGATTTTCCTCAACTCCCCTTTCACAGACACTAGCACTTCATTTAGGGCAGCATTCTTTGGATCCTCTTGAATGGCAGATTCAACTTTCAGAAGATTACCCTGCAACAAGTTTTCTTTTTTCCTTCGGTCCTTTTCCTTTTGTTGCCCAATTGTTTGGAAGATTTTCTTCCAGGCTTCCACATTAGTATTCCATTTGTCAATGCAGGAAAGCCCTTTGTGAATCCATTTGTTGATTTCTTTGACTGTGAAAATGGCATCACAACAATCTTTATCCTCTAGAAGCTTAGCATTTAACATGAACTTTCCCTACTTTTTTTCATTACCACTATGCACTTTTCCTAGAATCACATTGACTGAGACTGGGTGGTGGTCTGAGAGAGTGTCACTTTGACCCTCGAGTTGGACTCATCTACTTTATCAAATTGGAAAAACTCCTTGTTTGCATAAAATCTGTCCAGCCTACAATAAATTCTTTTTTCCCCTCTTTGGGAATTGCACCAAGTGAACCATATGTTTTTCTTCTCTTTCCTTAGCCCTTCAATAGGGTCAAAGAGTTGAAGTTTATTCTTCATCTTGTACCAGAAGAACTTCTCATTTCCTTTCCAACCCATATCCCTACCACCAGATTTATCTTGTGTGTTCTCTATCATGTTAAAATCCCCACCAATGATCCAGGGAACATTCTGTAGATCACTTATCCAATCCCATAGCATACTCCTCTGTCTATAATCATTGGGGGCATAAACTAAGCAAATGCCGAATTTTAGGTTCTCTCTTTCAACTAAAATCCACACTGCTCTATTGCAGGGTGAGATTCCCTGATTAACAACCCATTTGGCCCATCTATTTGTCACCAAGATTGCAGCACCCCCTTTCCCCTTTTCATGTTTTGTAGTATAGTGGGTCAAATCTTTCCATATAAAGTTTAGGCTAGTCTCTAGCTGGAAGTTTACTGCTTTGACCTCTTGGAGCATCACTATATCTTTTTGTTTAGCTTGGTTCAAAAATCTCCTTACATTATATTTCCTCTCCGGGGACTCCAACCCCCTAATGTTCCAAGACACACAGTTAAGTGTCATCAGATTCCATTATTTGAGGCCCATCTTCTGAACTCCTAAAGGAGTCAAAGCATTTAGGAAGAGCAGATTTGCCCACTTTATTTTTCTGATAAGGGATGGAGTCTTCCTTCTCCCCCTCCTTTTCTGCTTAAGCATTTTAGTCACTACATTACCTCCTTCATCCTCTTTGTCCCCCACCCCCTACTAGGGTGAGTCAACACTTTTATCCTGGTTTCCATGCCCCTCTGTGCCTTCATCTTTGGTCAAGGTTGCAATCTCCTCGGGTGGGATGAACTTATTTAAATAGTCTTGGAAAAACTGAAGAGCATCCTGATGTATAGTTTTAAAATCTGCAAGGTCAAGTGCCTTCATGTTCTTATTATTAACATTGTTAGGCCCGCATTTAACCTGGGGAATCAGTTTCTCTTGGTTAGGTGTTGGGCAGCTATTCTCTCTACTACCAATTCGGGTGGAGTAGCCCTCCCTGTCTATGGCCCCACTAGAGGGTGCATCTCCACTCTCTAGTCCTGTCATAGACAGTGGAGGGTCCACTCCATCCTCATTAGAAATGGTAGGGGTATCAATAATTTTTGGAGAATTAATTTCATTGTTAAATGCCCCTAGAGATAGGTCATGGATCAAAATTTTCTGTTTTGAATCCTGGCCCTTTGGTGTGGAGTCTTTTACCTTATCCTCTATTGAGGAAGTCTCAGGAATGGAAAAATTCTTTACCATATTTATCTCCTTCTTCAAGGACTGTTCCAAATTACTATCTTGAGCATTAAAACTATTCCAACTTGCTCTAAAATTCCCCATGATTTTTTTATTTCTTTCAATTTTATCTCTCATCTGCTTCATGACCAATTCTTGGGCACTCAACTTATCCCTGAGGGAGAGATTGCCACCTTTCTTTTGGTAGTCCTCCTCCACATTAGGCTCTTTTGAGGCATTGATCCCCTCGCATTGAATAGGGTTTGGTTCGACATCCATTTGAGACCCCTGGTTTTTATCTTTAGCCTCTAGGATGTCCAGAATTGGGGAGTTCCCAGAGACTAATTCTTGTTCTTCTGAGGATAAAACCAAGTCAGCAGAGCCATTCCCCCCTGAATCATGGTATGGGGCCAAAGCATTTCTACTTGGTGACTCAACCAGCCTAGGAGCAGGGTTCAAAGACTTTTCATTGGTATTGAGGTTTCTTCCTTCCCCAACCTTATCAGGGTTAGGGTTCATCCTTTTCCTTTGACTGGGTTCTTTCCCTCTAGGTCTGTACACATTATTGTTATTTAGGATTGGGCAGTATCTTCTTCTGTTCCCTTCTTTTTTGCAAAGAAAGCACGCGTTGGCACCCCCCAACACTTCCATCTTGCAATTAAGGATTGCATTGTCAGTTTCCACTTCTATTTCATCTGGGATTTCAACTCTTGGGGTTAAAGTAAGCAGGACGCGAATGTCCATATGCAATAAGGTATTTTTGGTTTCTTCCATCCTAATCACTCTCCCATAATGTGCGAGGAGCTGTGGGAGGACCGCCCATAAAACCGGCAGAACATTTTTAACATTGACCCATCTCGGATAAGACAGGGCCAAAACTTCCTCGTTAATAACATTTGGTGACCAGGGAATGGCCCTGAACATTGCATTGCCCACCAACCAGAATTCTTTGTCTATGGCTTTTTTTTGCATTTCAGTGTCTCTAAAAAATATCAAGAATAACCCTTTTTGGATTAACCTACAGAAAGAGTGTTGGATGCCTAGTTTTTTACTCCAAACATTTAACAGACAATCATCTAAAAATTTCCGCAAGGGGATCTTATTACAATCAAATGCAGCAAAGAACACAACAGCATTTTTAAGCCTTATTTCTTCATTATCTAACACTTTAGTCATATCCGCATTGGGGATAAAGAAATCTTTCCTAGGGTTCGAGGAAGAGATCTTACCTCCTCCAACGTCTGTAACTTGAGCTTGTTCTGTTCTTTTGTCGCCGACCACAATGAAGCTTCCATCACAGGGATTTTACTTCTCTCATTGCCCGCAACAATTTCCTTGAAAGATTTAGCAGGTTTGTTACCCGATTTCACCGCACCATCAAACTTTGTACATTGCAAGTCATCTGAGGGTTTTCCGGGAGCCGGCCCCCTCCCTTCCATCTATGGCGTTAGGCTACCTCACACCAGAGGGGGCAAGCAAGAGGGTCAAGTGGAGAAAAAAACCTACACCGACGGGATAGGGCTAGGCTAGGGTTTGGTCTATAGAACACAAACACCACTCAAATCACAAATAACCAGGAGAAAAAACACTCGTTTGAAAGGTAACAAGAGTACACAGGCATTTACCACACGTCTAAGTAGGTTGTAGAAGGATCTTACACAGGGAGAAAATACTTCCTTGTTGGCTTAAAGCCAGAATGACGACATTTTGAAACCCTTCATCTGCGCTTCGTCCATTCGATAAGGATTCTCTTTACAAATATCCAACTAGTTATTTTCAAGAAAAAGCTAATCTAATCTAATAGAAATAGTAGATTATACTAGATAATCCTAATGATATATTACTAAACACTACACTAGAGGAACAACTAGTTCTTTTCAAGAAAAAACTAATCTAATCTAATAGAAATAGTAGATTATACTAGATAATCCTAATGTGTTTTACCCTAGAGAGATTACAAGTTAAAACACTATGAGAAAGGAAATTGTTGTTGATTTATAGAATATAAATTCACAAATTATCAAGTTGAAAGTAGAACTATAAATGCAAAGCAAAAAATAACTTGAACATGAAATCTAAAGGTATCTAGGCTAAATAGTAAGTTAGCATGGACATCTTCACACTATATTATAGTCTACAAGGTAGGAACACCTGATTCACCTATTTTCCTCAAGAAATGTGACCATTCTATGCCTAAATAAACCAAAGATACTAGATAGATCACTAACTGATGATAGAAATGAAAATAATTGGACTTAATCAATATATTCAAGCGAAAAAAAGTGAAATAACAAGGAGAGAAAGATATCAATAGATTCTCATGTTGTTGGGTATCATCTAAAAAATTATAACTACAAGAAATAACCAAAGTATTTTTGGAGTTGTTTAGGAGCTTTCCAAGAATGTTCAAGCCCATGTGTTGGTCTTTCAACCTCCATAGACAACCAATATGTAGAAAATAAAATATAGAGCATGTGATTCTATTCTAAATATGTTTAGGAATTAAGAGAAATGAGAAATACAACTAAAGTTAACTAGAATGAAAATAAGAGTGGTAATGAACAAGAAGTGAGATCCTAGGTGCCAAAGTTTAGAGCAACCAAGATTCTATAATATGAAAGTGGAGAAGACAAAGAAAGCTAGATATATATCACAATACAAATCATCTCCCAAGATTAGTGAGAACAATGGACATAAGAGTATTGTTTTAGAATACTACTCAGCTTCCCAAGAGTTTAATAGAGTGTTGAAGCTTCACCTATGCTTCAATAATGTTGGTATAATATTTAATATGCTAGTAAGAATGGTGTAGATTAGGATGAATATATAGATTTAGATTTTCATTTAGTGTGCCACTATCAAATGTTTTGTTCCTTAAGATGAGAGAGGATAATCAAGCACCCAAAATTTTGAATTACATTCAAATGAGCACATCAAATCAAAAAAATGTATGTTTACTCAACTCATAATGGCTAGTGGAATGGGCAAGGGTTAGCTAAAATTAAATTTGAATTTGAATTGAATTTCAAAATTTAAGTGGTCAATTCTATGAGAATGGATTTGTTAATTGTTCATGTGTCAATACAAATGACTTTGGATATGCAAACAATAAAATTAGGATGGATAATGGATTTTTTTATATAGGTGCATGAATAGGCATTATTAATCCATCGTCTAGGTGAATGCATCAAAAATATGTGTATATTTGGATAAGGTATAGTTAAATGTGTGGGGGATGAGCCCAAATTTAGACAATATTTTTTCATTTTCCAATATGTGTACATGCATTAAGAAATTCTCCCACGTGTGCAATAAAGTAAATGGAAAATGGCATGAGTATGCAAATAGTAAATGGCATGAGAAAATGGTAAATTTTCCACCATGCTTGGTGGTCATGGGATAACAAGGTGCATGAGGTGATATGTGGTAATTTTTATGAGATGATGATCCATGTGGTCATTATGGTGAGTCTTTATGTAACACATAACACTACCTAAAATATAAACATAAGAATGTTAGTGCCAATATATTCCCCATAAAATTGGTTATATTTATAGATGCAAGGAATTATATGAGAAGGAAAAATGGTTCCTAAAACATAAATATAAACTAGGGATAAGTATGTAAATCATGTAAAATAATAATATTGTGCAGACATCAGTTGACCACTTTCATATGGATTTAAAATTAGTCTCATATTCATCCCTTTACTTGTCTATTTCATCCTCTTTGTTGGTATTAATTAAATAACTCATTTAATTAATATTTCATCATCTGTATAAGGTTCCTAAAGTATTTAATTCAATAATTCAATACTTTTACCTTTTACTTCTTTCCTCTCTAAATTAAATAAATGCAACACTTTATTTAATTTAGTCCTTCAGAACCTCTTTGATTTTAAGCCAATTTTTTAATTCCTCTTTTCTCTCTCACAATACATCCTCCATAACCCTCACTTCTAATCATAATTAATTTAATTAATTTGTGATTAGGATGTGCACATGCTTAATCCTTGATTAGGATGTGTCACATCCTCCAACTTTTGCAAGTTGGCTTTAATCCCTCTTAGCCACTTAACCCCCTTCTAATCATAATTAATTTAATTAATTTATGATTAGGATGTGTTACATCCTCCAACATTTGCCACTTGCCTCTAATCCTTCATTAATTATCCTAATCATGTGTTTGCACAATCTTAATCAAGGTCATTAGCCACATTTAGCATGCCTTTTTGGTCAACCTTTTCATTTGTCTTTCTTGGCATTGACCCTCCTTCCCATGTGAATTTTAAATTCACATTTATTCCTCCTAGAATCTTATCTTCCCATGCATCTTCTAGAATCTTTTGAATTGTCACATCAAGTCACATGTGGACAAAGGCTTCCTTTTTGGGAACCTTCTCTTCTCCATAAGATTCTTGCAAGAATTAAATTAATTCACATTTATTTCTCCAACTACTTTCCCTTTTCCCATGGGGATTTTTGAGGAATTCTAAAATTCCTCAAAAGTCACTTTCATTCCCACTTGAGGACAACAAATTCCTTTTTGAGGAAATCTTCTCATCCCCCAAGGTACTTG
>VDFB02199462.1:0-14314 GCA_007258455.2 Sequoia sempervirens | reverse complement strand
GGAACCAACGTTGAAAAAAGTAAACCTCGGGGAATTAGCCAAACCTAAGGAGATTTTAGTCGGTGATGACTGGGACCCTGTCCTGAAAGCGGCAGCGTTCAGAATCTTCATGGAATACAAAGACGCTTTCGCCTGGACGTACAAGGATTTGAAAGGCATACCACCGGAGTTATGTGTGCACAGGATTCCTCTCGTACCGGGAGCCCAGCCCGTACGAAAGCGACCGTACAGAATGAACAAAAATTATGCCGCTAAAGTACAGGAGGAGATTGAGAAGATGCTGGAGGCCGGCATTATTTTTAAGGTGGAAGTCAGTGAGTGGGTATCGCCGATCGTCATATCATTAAAGAAAGAGAAGGAGCAAATTAGAATCTGTGTGGACTTCCGTAGCCTGAATGCAGTGACTATCAAGGATCCATTTCCCATTCCCTTCACCGACTCGATTTTGGAAGAAGTTGCCGGGCACGAAATGTACTCCTTTCTAGATGGCTTCTCGGGTTACAATCAGATCAGTATCGCCGAGGAGGACAAATTAAAGACTACATTCGTCGTCGAGGATGGGGCGTACGCATACAACCGCATGCCATTTGGATTATGCAACGCACCAGCTACATTTCAGAGGATTATACTCCACATCTTTGATAAAATGTCAGTAGGTAATTTCAAAGCCTTCTTGGATGATTGGTCGATCTATAGTGACAAAGAAAAACATTTGAAAGCTTTAGGCAAGTGCATGGAACGGTGTAGAGCAGCCCGCCTTGCCTTGAATCCGAAGAAATGTAGATTTATGGTACCGCAGGGGAAGTTGCTTGGACACATTGTGTGCAAAGCTGGGTTGAAAACGGATCCTGACAAGGTGCGAGTCATCGTACAGATGGAGGCTCCCGAGAATGTCACTGGAGTAAAGTCTTTCCTTGGCCATGTGGGATATTACCGGAGGTTCATTAAAAATTTTGCCCAAGTATCGTACCCTCTCGACCTACTGACGAGGAAAGGCCAACCATTCGTGTGGGCCGAAGAACAGGAGAAGGCATTTCGGGAACTGAAGGAGCGACTGGTCAGCTCACCCATATTAATGTACCCGGACTGGGGTAAGGAATTCCACATACATGTAGATGCTTCTAATTTTGCCATCGGAGCAACCCTAGCACAAGTGGGAGCGCACGGGTTGGATCACCCAGTATTCTTCGCTAGCCGACTACTCTCAAAGGCAGAAAGGAATTATAGTACGACCGAGCGTGAGGCACTAGGAATGGTGTACGCCGTACAGAAGTTCAGGCATTACCTCCTCGCCACGCCGTTCACTTTTTACGTTGACCACCAAGCTTTGATGTACCTGGTAAACAAACCGATTATCCAAGGACGGGTGAGTAGATGGTTACTGCTATTACAAGAATTTACGTTCACCATCATCGTACGGCCAGGGAAAAGCCATGTTATTGCCGACCAACTATCTAGGATCCGGTCGGGTGAACCTGCAGAGGATGGGGTGAACGAAGACTTTCCGGATGCACATTTATTCCAAATTGCAATATTGCCGTCATGGTACGAGAAGATTGGAGACTATCTGTCCACATCCACATTCCCAAGTGATATGCCACCAGCCGAAAGGAGGAAGATAGTACTGAAAAGTAAGACATTCCAATTGATCAATGGGCTACTCTACAAGATGGGACCCGACCAGATCCTCCGGAGATGTGTCGTCGAGGAAGAAATACCCGGCGTACTAAAAGAGGCACATGAAGGACTGGCTGGTGGCCATATGGGACCTGATGCTACAGCAAGGAAAATTCTCTTGGCAGGTCTATGGTGGCCGACGATGCACACTGATGCCAAAGAATGGGTGGTGGGCTGCGACACTTTCCAGAGGGTCGGGAAACCATTGAAGCGGGATTTCATGCCACTGCATCCCTCACAGCCTCAGGAGTTGTTCGAACGATGGGGGTTAGACTTCATCGGACCGTTGAAGGTGAGTCACTTGCATCGATGCCGATACATTGTGGTGGTCGCCATGCACACTGACTAAGTGGGCTAAACCTCGAGCTGCTGCTGTGATAACAAAGACAGTATGGCAAGATTCATTCCATGAGTAGATAGTTACACTCCAAGACGCATCCCTATCTTGGATTACGCAGTGATCGTGAGAGGTACCTCTTCAATAATCATGTTACCGTAGCATGACGGCCAGAGTTCCGGACCTTCACAACTTGTCCAAATTGCATTCACCCGCTGGCCAATGGCCAAAGCGAGTCTACAAACAAGGTGCCTGCGTCGTAAGAATTCATAAATCGCGCAATGCGGAAAGAAGGCCGGGACTGGGAAGAAAGGTTACTAGCCGTCCTATGGGCATATCGTACAACGTACAAGGTAACAACGGGCCACACGCCTTTCCAGTTAATGTACGGTCAGGAGGCGGTGATGCCGATGGAATATATGGTACCAAGTCTGAGGATAGCCGTGGAGAACCGGTTGGGCGATACCGAAAGCTTGAAAGAAAGACTATACCAACTGAATAAGCTGGACGAGTGAAGAGTGATGGCACAATGGGCGACGGAGAACATGCAACGGCGACGGAAATATTGGCACGATAAGCATCTCCGGCGGATGAATTTCTGACCGGGACAGTTAGTTCTGAAGTATAACGGCCGTAACGAGATCAAGCCAGGGAAGTTTAAAGTTCGTTGGTTGGGACCGTTCCGAGTTCGGGAAGTAGGTGACAATGGGTCTATAAAATTGGAAAACCTCGATGGGTCATTAATACCGGAGGCAATCAACGGATCGAAGCTAAAACCATACCAGGAGAGAAAAGAGAAGAATACTATCGCCATAAACATGTTGGGCTATGCAACAAAGGAAGATTGGTCTGTGCAGAGTGAAGGCCCGAGAGAACAAGACTGGGGACTAGGAGGTCCTGGTTATGTAGCAGACAATGTCTGGGCAGAATCAGGGCGAGATTAAATAAATGAAGAGAGGTTGGCAGAGAAGCGAGTAGAAGGAATTGCAGTACCACGAATACACAAGCACTTGACCAATGCAGTATTCGGAACCCCTGCATTGTGGCGTCGAATGGGGGGACATTGGCACTATGTAGCCCCTTATGAAGGAATAAGACGGGGATATATAGCCAAGGACTTGGACGCAGAAGCCCAAGCGGAAAAGGAGAACCAGGCAGAAGAACAAGATGAACTGCAAAAAGATGATGAGGAGGAATGGACTGATGAGCAATGGGATGCTTATTTCGAGAAGAAGGCCCCTTGTTTAAAGACGGTGTTGAAGACAGAAGATACGTTCGTGTCAACAGTAGATGGATATACAGAAGATCTCCTGAAACAAATGCGTCGAGAAAGAAGAAAAATACCAAGGGTTAGGAAGATCGCAACTCAAGATGGACTCTGGAAAATAATTCCTAACTTGGCGGGACCGCCGACAGTACAAGGCGACGATGTTACGTGGTATCAACAGTACAGCGGAAGGTACATCGACGGAAGTTTTCGAGGTATTGGTCCTGCCCCTTTACTGGATAAATGGTTTGATATAGAATATATAGGAACCTGTTGCGAGGAAGAATGTTATAAACGGCCACCACACACATGTAAATGGTATTACACTTCAGAATTAAAAGTCCCGACACACAGTGAAGTCAGAGGAATAAAGAGAAAAGAAGAGAGAAGGGAGGAGAGAGAAGGTGAACAGAAGTGGAAAAAATTAAAAAGAAAAGAAGAGAGAGAAAAAGAACGGAAGTGGAAAAAAATAAAAATAAATAGAAAAGAAGTTATGAAAATAAAAGAAAATAACGGAGTAAGTAAAGAAGAGCAAGGCGTATGGGAAGAAAAAGAAAAAGACGAGAAAATTAAAAGAAACCAAGGGGAAGTCAGAAAAGAAAGCAAACGAAGGGAGAATAGATTAAATAATAAATTAAAAAAGTCGGCCATCAGAAGAAATATTAAATTAAGAAAAGTACGGAAGATTAAAATAAACGCCTGGAGTATTAAAAGGCCAAAAGGGAAATTAAATGAGGAAAGTAAAAGGCGCAAGAGTAAAGGGAAGAAGATTAAAATATGTCAAAACACGAAAAGGAAGCAAGGCGTACGGCCAAGGGTGAAGGAGAGTAAGGAAAAAAATAAAATAAATATAAAACCTCATACCGTATGGCAAATTAAAGAAGCCACAGGTCGGAGACAAGAACACAGAGGAGAAGAAGGGAGGACGAACTTGCACAAGTTTATCAGTTGCAGAGGCGCACAGGGCATAGAGAAGGAAGGCGTAGTACGGCATCAGGGGTTCTACACTCAGTACAAATCGCCAGACAAGGACATCGTACGGCCTCAGAGATTTTACACTCAGCACGATTCGCCAGGGAAGGAAGTCGTACAGCGTCTAAAAAACTTCAAGCCTGTGGAGGACGTACGACACTCATCAACCGTACGGCACTCAGAGCCTGACATCGTACGGCATCCAAGGAACTCCCAAACGGTACGGTATTTTCACATTTCCCAATGTTCATTTTATTTGCCAGTAGAAATCGTACGGCCTCTGCAAGTTGAGAATTTGCTAGTAGAAATCGTACGGCCTTTGCAAGTTGAGAATTTCGCCAAGGTTAAAACCGTACGGCCTTTGCAACTGGAAAATTTGGTGAAGTCCCAAACCGTACGGCTATTCCAGATTGAAATTGGTGCCAGGGGTCAAATCGTATGGCAGCTCAGTGAAGTCCTAGCCGTACGGCATCAGTTGCCTCAGGAAAATCCGTACGGCATCAGCTGCCTCAGGAAAATCTGTACGGCCTCAGCACTACAAGAAAATCCGTACGGCATCAGTTGCCTCAGGAAAATCCGTACGGCCACAGCACTACAGAAGAATCCGTACGGCCTCAGCACTACAGAAGAATCCGTACGGCATCAAAAGAATTCACAGTTTTTTCAGATTGTACGGATTTCAGAGTATCTTCAAACCGTACGGCCTCAGGGTTCCACAGCTGTACGACCATTCATCCAAACCGTACGGCCTTGGCAGATCATTTGGCAGTTCGGCAGTTTTTGGCAATTCGGCAGTTCTCACCGGCAGTTCGGCAGTTCTCATAGTTTCGGCAGTCTCAAGAGTTATAAAGTCGGCTGGAATCGCCGAACTGACAGAAAAATGGACAAGGGCAAGAAGGCGATGCAGTACCAGCCAAAGGTAGCCTCGGCTGCGAAGAGAAAAAAGATGGATGCCGATAATGACACGATGACATGGGAGAACCTGACCGGCAACGAGTGCAAGCAATGGTGGCGAAGCACTCCCGACGACCACTCTCTGAAGGTTGCGCTTCGACACGCTCGGGTGGACAAGGCTGTGCTCGTGCCCTTTTTCAGTTCTCGGGAGTTCGAGCCTTGGCTGAAGGCGATGGTGGAGAACTACTGCAGACATACGCACAAGTCCGTCATTGATTACAGAGGTTGCCAAGTGACAGTTTCATTCTGGCCTCAGGACTTTGAGCGGGTGTTCGGCGTCCAAGCTTCGGGAATAGGGGTTAATAAACCCAAGAAAATGACGCAGGAACACAAAGAACTGCTGGTCAAGCAAGTGTGCCGAAGCGACTTGTCAGCCGAAGAACAGCGTACCATATGGAATACTGGCAATCGAGGCCTCCGGAAGAACCACCTAGCAATGGCAGAATGGAAATGTTTGCTTGACCTAATGAAATGCCGACTCACAGGGGCGAGCCGAGCGTCGGACATTGCCTTATGGCAGGTGGATTTCATGGTCGGACTTCGCGTTGGCCGAGTATACAACTGGGCGAGGCTACTCACAGAGCGGATAAGGGATTTCCTAGCGCAGAGGCATAAGGCCTTCTATATGACTCAGCACGCCATAGCTCTCTTTTTGGATGCCATGCACACACAGGTGCCCGAGGGCAATTGGGGTCGGTTGCGGCCACTCACTCACCTGGAACTGGGATGGCCTACCGTATTCTACTGGTCGGAACTGGAAGTAAAGCAAGCAGGCGAGGGCACAGCTTCGGGGAAAAAGAGGAAACGGAAGGAGGCGTCAGTGGAAGAGGAAACATCAGAGGAGGAGGCCTCGGAGGAGAGCGATGCATCTGACAGAGAGGAGCCTATTGACTTATCTTCCTCGCCATCGGAGTCTAGTCCACCGGCCGATGAGGAGGTGTCTGTCGCCATCGGAGGTCAGGAGGCAGGCGAGATTGACATACCAGTATTGCAGCCGGCAGGATTTACTCTTCCGGCACCGCCAGCCAGCCAGAGTACACACTCAGTCACGTTCACCCTCCCTGTTGCGCCAGTTGGAGCCGGGCGGATGTTGAGGGTAGCCGCTTCACTACCGGGAGCATCTCCAGGGTGGGCACCTCTCGCCACCACATCACAGGGGGCACTCACTGTATCGGCGGCAGGTTCCACTGCCTCGGTTGAGATACTGCCAGCGGTTTGTTCTCTCACACCACCGTCAGCATCGGCAGCGACAGGAGTGGCCACCTCGGCAGCAGGAGCTGGAGGAATGACCGAGGCCACTGAGGAGACGACTCCAGCCTCAGGAGCACCTGGGGTAGCACAGATCGACAGTTGGTTGGGATCGGTGGGCCTCACCTTGGACGTGGCCGAGCAGTCAGACCAGCAGGAGAAGAGTCCCTCGGAGGGACAAGGGGACGAGGAGGGGCCGATCATTCACACCCAGCAGGGTGAGACGGCCAGGATCGGCGAAGACACACTTGCACACCCGGAGGCGAGCATAGCAGAGGCACCAGAGACAGCCATTCAGGAGCCTCAGCCGGTAGTCGGGGAACCGCCCCAAGAGGAGACAGAACATTGTATACCTTCTGATGATGAGGAGAACGAGGAGGGTGCTTCCACGGAAGGATTTGTCGTGGAAATGTCACAGCCGGACCCGTCAGACCCAGTAGGCACGGTACAGCGATATGTGGAGGAGCTCGAGCACATGGGCAGATTGATGATCCGCGTGGGACAAGTTTCCAGGGATCTCAGGATTGGCCGATCGCCTCTAGTAGGCCAGGAGGTTCACCGCATTCGGGGATTTGTGCAGATGGGGTGTGAGGCGGAGTTTGCACGGATATTTGGCGAGGGGTGGCCAGCAGGAGGGACTCCTGCTATGATGAGAGCCTGGCGGGGTCGGCCACCGAGGCTAGTAGGGCGGGATGCAGGCGTCCTGGAGAGTTTATACTACATCGAGCTTGCCTTCCGAGATGTTTTTCTTCTGATGAAGCGCCAAAGATTTTCCACCGATGTAACAGTATCTCGCCGAGTGGATGCCTATAGACTTCTTCAGCGGGTCAAGGATGAGTCTGCTGTGACCATCAAGAGTATTCAGGATAACTTGACTGAACAATCTCAGCTTGCCAGTGACAGGGGAGCCCGATTGGACATCTTGGAGCCTCGGGTGGCAGCCTTGGAGGAGGAGGCACAGCAGAAAGAGGCAGCATGGCAGCAGAGAATGAGAGCATTGGAGGACCAGTTGGCTGCAAAAGAGGTAGAATTGGCGGCCAAGAAGGCCGAAGCAGAGCAGGCAAAGAGCCAACTGATGGAGGCAGCCCGGATGGTGAAGGCGGCGAGGGAGAGGGAGATCCTGGCAGATCGGCAGCTTCGCACACGCACGGAGGAGCTGAGGCGTCTGAGAGCAGAGCATTCTTCCACCACTCCGACGTCATCTGTGCATCCAGGGACGCACTCCCTTCCCCCTACTTCTCAGTAATCTTATCTTGTTGTATGTATGTCGTCTGGAATCGTCTGGAAGACGACTTCCTTTTTTGGGGGGATGATGTTAGTCGGATATTTTACCTTGTTGTCGGCCGTAGTCGGCCTTGGTCGTAGTCGGCCAATTGTCAAATAAAACAATAGTTAGTAAAGAATAATAATGTCATGTAATGTCATGTACTCTCGGCAAAACATGTTCAGATTAGTGCTAATGTAATGATGTTATGAAACGTCGTGTCGGTTGGTTGTTTAACCACCGCCGAGCGTAATATGTAGTCGGGTGGGAATAGTCGGATTATGCTGCTATTGATTATGTGATGATTCTGAATGAGTTATGTTGTACGCATTGTGATACACTCTTGTACATGATATTCCTGAGAATGAATAAAGTGTCTGGCATTTTACTATGATATCTTTTAGTTTACTGTTTGATCCCATGTTCTGCACATAATTAGTTTGCCAAGTAGTACGTCAATTAGAATCCCATTCCGTAGGCAAACAACTAGAACCCACAAAAACTATGATGTTGTGCAAACTTGATATCGTTGGTATCCGCCACCATTAAAGTCCAATGCAAATCTGTAGGTTTTCGTCCTCAAATTTGAGTGTTTGAATACAAGAGCTTAGAATGGTTTTCCAGTTTAGGGTTTTTGAATATATTTCATAATTATCCTTTTGTTCGGACTTTGAATCCTTAATACATCCAGAAAGGGCATAAAAAATTGCAACAATGGCTGCCATCTTGAGACTAGTAAGTGGCAGGGATTGCCCATGCCTATCAGGTGCCATTTTCCCTTGAATCATGCCTAGTATGATCTTCTGCTTGAGCTTTGGACTTTATATCATAGCCTCTATGGCTGTGTAGAGGCCTTCTATAACCTCTTTATCAGCCTTGAATCTCTCAAGAAATTGGAAGGCTAGGTTGAAGAGATATGCACATGCATGAAGTGGCCTATGAAGCTAGTTTATATGGAGGTGGTCAATGATCTCCCAAATGGGCCAATACTTGTACTCCACCTTGCCATAAAAAATCTAATATGCTCCTAGGCATGGTCCATGCCCTCATATATGTAGCCCATTGCTGGATTTTATTCATCAACCATATGGAGTAAAGAAACCATTGGTTCAGTGATCTATAAAAAATCAAATAGTTAAAATACTTCTAGTACACACTTCATTGCCTTTCGTTTGTCCTTGTTCCAACACATGCTTTCCAATGATGGTTAGAAACTAAGAGCACTGCATGGCACAAACAAATTCCCTGAATTATGGGACTTAAGATATATGCTACTAGAATTCATTCCAAGCATTGCAGTGATGGAAAATTAATCTATCTATTGGTTTTGCCTTTTCCTTTATTCATTTTCCTGAAAGATCTTCAATTGGGCTGTCACCTCCCTCACAACTTTTGGCTGAATGATTTTTCACAATGGTATGTGGCCAAAGAGGGATTTGAGGCAATTAATGCCACTTAGGAACTATACACAACAGTAACAAAAAATTTGCCCTTTCTTTGTACCTAGTGTGGTTGCTTCTAGTGAGTGTCTTTTCTTTGTGGCTTTGACATATTAAAAATGTAAACTCTCTATTGTGGAGATAAAATTGTCAGGTTAATTTAAGAATCAAGATTGTGAAAACTTAAGGCTAAGAAAAAATTCCAAGGAAGATGTAAGCAGTGAATCTAAGAAACATACAAAAATTTAGAAAGAAGAAGAAGAAAGATGAAGTTTTTATCTTTCTTCCTTTTAAAATTTTGAATTTAGAAAATATACAAATTAAAATATACATATAAAACATGAAAAATGAAGGAGAAAAAGATCGAGAGAAAGAAGTGAAAAAGCATTTGAGAAAGAATGGATATTTTCAATTTACCTTAACTTGATGCTTGAAGTTGGAAGCTGAAAATGTGTAACTCAAATCCAATTCCTTAATCAGCTTCTTTGCACAAAACATCCAGTAATCAACTACATAAGCTTCTTCCACAAGAAGGTTCAGCTCCTTTGAAGAGAAAATGAAAAACCAAGTAGAGTGAGAGTAGAAAGAGTGAATGCAATGGGCATATTAAAAAAAGTTCCAAATAGTCATAGGATGGTTTAATGCCTTTGTGGCATTTTAAGGAAGTTTCTTTATTTTTTGAGATTTGTGTGCATTTTTAAATGCATTTTTTGGGGTGGGAATCTGCCCAAACTTGATGATTCCAGCCTCACACTTTTGGCTGAGTGATCCATAAATTGGGGCAACTCTCCTGCACTATTGCCCATCAATATGGATATAATGTCCCCATTTTAGCTCTACACTCTTCAATGGGAATTAGCCTATTTCCGGAAACCTATAGGCTAATTAAAAATGGAAATTAGGGTTTCCTATTTTATAGGAGGTTTCAGCTATAAGCTTTTGATGGCTTGCATGTAGGAGTTTGGCAGTGAACTTTTTGGAGCTTTCTGGGTTTTTGGAGAGCTTCAGGTTGTGGTAACGTGCATTTTATGAAAATGTCATGCATTTCTATCTGGTACCTTGCATGCAGGAAAGGTTTCTGGGTTTTTTTGGGTTTTTAGAGATCTCTAGGGGGGTGTAACATGCATCTGCATCTGACAACCTTTCCCGGCACTTACTATTTTTAGTAGGCCATGATAATTGCTTAGTTGATGCTCAAATGAAGTTTACAAAAACTTACTATTTATAGCAGTTTGCTATTTTTGATAAGTTCTATTTATGGCAGTGTCATCCTAGCAGCAACACAATCATTTCCAGTACATCGTTCTATTTTGGCAATAAGGCAACTTAGTTGGCCGTTGGCTTCTTCTTTCATCTTGGAGCTAAGTTTTAATAACTTAGTCATTTTTTCAGCGTTGCTTTTTGGACCCCATGCCTAGGCGAATGACTTTAAGTTGTTTTAAAAGAGGGGACTTGTCTTGGACGCCTTAAGTGGAGAAGTTTAATATTTTTAAAAAGTTAGATTAATTACCTCTTATCTTGGATGCCTAGGGAGTTGTGCTAAAAGGTAATTTAATATTATAATTGCATTTTGATGTTTGGGCATGCTTCTTTGGAAGATAAAATGATTCAAATTCTTTCTTGGAGGTTACTGAGTGTTTCAAATGCCAAGAAGAGTCTATTTATTCAGTCCTTGCTCCTTCATTCTCATCTTTTGGAAATTATGATAATGTTATGTTGCTGAATTGAATTCAGAGCTGCTTCAAGGAGATCCCTCCTAGCATCCTTACTTCGCCATTCTTCGGGCTTGAAACGATAGCTTCCTAGATGGTTATTGAAGACCGTGCTTCACTTAGGAGTGCAGATAGAGCTTAATTTCTGAATCATTACAGGCAGATTGTTGATGTGCTGAAGCGAATTTCTGCTTGTAGCTTCGACACTGAATTTTATTTGGTTTTGGTCATTTGGATTTGTTGTGACCTTTTCACACATCGCCCCATTCTAGATGGGGACCCTTAATTTTTTGCTCCATTCTGGTCTTTTGGCTTTGGTTTTTGTCTCTCTCTCTGTCTGTCTGTCTCTTTTCTGATGTCTGCCATTTGGGGATGTTCCTGTTTGTGAGCCTAAGCGTGAAATCTGGCCAAGTCTATGGAATTAGGGTTTCCATCTTTTTAGCCAATCCGAGGTCAAGTAAGGTGAATAAATTGAAAATTGAGACTAACATTGATGTCAGTGTGTTTCCAGCAGGTTTTCACTGAAATTTCGTCAGATTCCGAGTACTTACTATTTTTAGTAAGTGTGCAATTATAGGTGTTTCGTCAACATTTTTGAAATTCCGACAGTCATGTTGCATTCAGAACACACCAAGCTGCTCGCATGCGAAATTTGAGTTGAAACAGAGGACTTACTATTTTTAGTAGTTCAGCTTCCGGAGCCAATTTCAGGGGCCTATATGCAGAGTTTTTCAACGCATGTCTGGAGATTCCTTTTGGGTTTTCTGAGACCTTCGCGATGGTGTGACATGCAAAGTGAGATAACAACTTTCAGAATTCAGTCTTCCGGGGCTATTTTTAGGGTTTGCATGTCTGCATATTCCTTGTGGGTTTTTCGAGAGCTTCACAATGATGTGACATGCAAAGTGGGATAATCACTCCTTTATGAACTTGCTATTTTTATCAGATGCATCCCGACAGCCGCCTCCCAGCACTTTAGAATTACGAGTTGATCACAATGCAATTGAAATGAGAACAAACGGAGATCGTCTGATATGCATGCAAGATGAATTAGGGCTTCCAGCTTCGGGACCCAAAAAGAGGGGTAAAATGTCATAATTTTTGAAAACCGGTGTAAACCACCGCGATCAGCATCTTTCAAGGAGCCTGCTGGTAAAATTTGAAGGCAAACGGAGAACTTACTATTTATAGTAAGTCATTCCAGAAACAGGCTAAAAATAGAAAGTCAGCTGCATGCGCCAGTGTCAACAGGCAGGTCACGTGGTGAGGAGCGCGTCATTCAAATTTCAAGTCAATCGGAGCTGTGGAGGTCTCAGAAACAAGCAGTTACTATAAATAGTAGCCACCTCCAGAAACATGCTATAAATAGCAGGTCAGCGCAAGGCATCAGTAGGTACAGGTCAAGCAAGTGATGAAGACCCTATGGTGCGAATTTCAGATCAAACGGAGTTGCAGAGGATGGAAAATCGGACACTTACTATTTTTAGCAGGTTGGTACAGAGGAATTAGGGTTTCTTAAATTCAAGGGCAGGACAAGACAATCATGCAAAAGCAGCATCCAGCCACGACCACCACATTTTAGGCATTCAGCACGTGAGATTTGAAGACATTCTGAGCAGTTACTATTTTTAGCAGGTTGCTAAAAATAGCAGGTATAGGCAGGCACCTGACACCAGCAGCTTAATCACACCACGAAGTTCAAAACAGAGCAAAAATCAGGCTTTTCAGAGTCAGGAGTCAATTCAAAGCATGAAATTCAAGGAACTTTCTAAAAATAGAAAGTCAAGGCAAATTAGGGTTAGCAGGAGAAAATCACCCTAAATTTGGCAAAGGGCACGAAATACATCAAGTTTGATAATTTTTCAAATCCGACACCAAAACTTGCTATAAGAAGCTGAAGATAGATGAAAATGCTCCTAAGTCTGGAAAATTTGATGCTCCCCATGGCAAATGCGCCCAGACTTGAGAAAATAAATTGGTGAAAATTTTACTAAGTGTTAAAATTGGAAGCTCAGGGTAGATTTTGCGCCCTTGAGCTTAGAGTTGGTGAAATTTGAAGCTCAACCTGTGATTTGCTCCCCTCCAAACTCAAAGTTACCCCTCTCAAATGCGCCCTTGAAGTTTAGGATTTGAAAATTCGCCTAAGGCATTAAAATTGATGCTCAAGGGGTCATATGCGCCTGGCTTGAGGGAGGATGATAAAAAGTTTTTAAGGCAATCAAACTAAAAGTTCCATGGGTCAAATGCGCCCCACTTTGAAAAACTTCAAATTTGCCTAAGTGTGAAAATTGAAAGCTCCCATGGTGAAATGCGCCCTTGAACTTGAAGCTGGTTGAAAAATGGTAAAGTGTTGGAAAGTGAAAGCTCCTACTCTCATTTGCGCCTTAGCTGCTTGGAGTAATAGAAAAATGGTCAAAGTGTTACAAATCTGAAGTTGACCCCTCCACATGCGCCTCAAGCTTGAAAGACGGAGTTTAAAATTTTTTCTAAGTCGTTTAAAATGGAAGCTCCCCCCCCCAAAAAGCGCCTTAACCTACTAGATGATGAGAATTTCACTAAGGCAAGTCAAACTTGAAGTTGGAGCTATCAAAAGCGCCTTAGCTGGGAGTGGAAGCTGAAAAATCAACTAAGGCGTGTAAACTCCAACCTCACCCCTTTATATGCGCCTTAAGCAAAAAGAAGAGTTTGAAAATTTCTAAGTGTCAGAAACTATAAGTTAAGGGCCCCATTTGCGCCTTAACCTTGAAGGGGAGACTGAAGATGTTACTAAGGCGTGTGAAATTCAAAGTCAAGCATCCCATTTGCGCCTTAACTTGGTGTGTGTGAAAAGCTTCAAAAGGATTATTAAGTATACAAAACTCAAACTCCAACCTGTCATTTGCGCCTTAAGGAGTGAAAGATGTTTAAAAAACGTCTAAGGTAGATAAAACTAGAAGTTGGAGCTATCAAATGCGCCTTTGACTAGAGGAGGTTGAAAAATATTCTAAATTTGAAGAGGACTCCTCTATATGCGCCCACCTCTCAAAAGGGTCAACAAGTCAACAATGGCGTGGTAAATTATTCCTCTTACATGTGCCAAATGCGCCCATCCTCTTCTAAGTACTAAAGGCGCCAAGTAAGGAGTGAGGTGGATAATGCTAGGCGTTGAAAATTAAGAATGTTCTCCATAACATCAAAAATGCGCCCATCTTGAAGTTGGTAAAGATAAAATAACTAAGGCGTTGAAGGTGACAAAAAAATAAAACATGAAGGTCAAACATGATGGGCATTCAAGGAAAATTTTCCAAGTAAAGTTGATAAAATTTTCTCACCACAGGAAAGTGAATGAAATTGAATAAAAATTTCCCAGGCTGAAATTTTCAAAATGATTCGAAATTTTTCTAAGGCAAAATGTTTTCTTTCTTTAGAAAATACGCCTAGACCTTAAAGATGGTGAAATTCTTC
>VDFB02199461.1:0-25933 GCA_007258455.2 Sequoia sempervirens | reverse complement strand
CTTGTACCTTTCGCTTTTCCTTTGTTGGCTTTTGGTACCTATTAAAAGAAAAGACAATTATGTGAGGGTTAAAATATTGAACTCATTTAGATTATTGACTCCAAAAAAATAAGATGATTTAAAAAAATAAAAAAAAATGATTCGGATAATTATAAAAGATGATTTATAATTGAATCATAATCCATATTTACTAAAGATATTGAGCCAATGAATTAAACACAAACCCTAATTCTTTCAAATGTATCATCTTGGTCTCAAATGTTAAAATAATCAAAATGATGTAATAAAATCTTGCAAGCCTATGAATTTCATCAACCATAAAGAATATAACTTTTCAAAAGTACTATCATAAGTTCCAGACCATATTGATACAACTATTTATGAATTTAATTTTGAAAGCCAATAAATTGTATCCATAACTTAGCCTAAAATAAATCCTTCAAGAGTATCCATCGTATGGCAATAAAGTCATAGAAAAGATAAAAAAATAAAATGAGAGTCTATATTCTGACTGTATTGGATACTTCTTTTTTTTTCATTCTTGCACTTGAGAGATCTAATTCCCTCCACATTTTAAATCATCAAATAGTTTGAATTTCTCACATTAAAGTTTCAACAACCTAACATTTTTGGACAAGACCCAATGCCCTTTTCAAATCTGTGATCAATAAAGAAGATGTTGCAGCATATCCAAACGAAGGTTGACATGAAGTCTTCTACACGACAAAGCATGAGTTAATGCGACCCAAAACATAGCTAGATAATGCTATAATCTTCGGACCTAAAACCAATAGCAAATTTGAATCTCAAAACAATAAATTTTGGCACCTTCCTTATTTGAATTTCATGAGGTTAAAGTCAGCAGTGGAGAGATAGGGAATGTGTGGCAGAATATAGGAAATTAGTAGATATAAGAAATGCATGGCAGATCACAGAGTAAATGCGTGGCAAAAGTCTATCAGCGCAACTTACTCCTTCCACCACTTGCTGCACTTATCAACAGTAAATGACAGTGTAAAAAAAAATGATCACTTAGAGATTTATCTCCTACGCATGGTCCCTCATGTAGAAAGCACAGAACTGTTGACAGAAGCACGTGGCTTGGTGAGGTGAATCACACGCATTGCTAACAGCCTTACCTTTTGTTGATTAATCAAAAAGGAAAAGATCCCTGCTAAGAAGCCCGAGATCTCAAAGAAGGCAGCGAATCCCCAGAAAGAAGCGCAGACAAGGCATGTGAACTGGTTGACAAAATGCCTCAGAAGAGATATGGTCTCAGAGAATGTAATGATTGTGTGATATGCACAAAATGGATTTTCAATAGGCTTTAGGAAATTTTAAGCAAATGCGACTGGCATTGTAAAGACCCTTTGAAACTTTTAAGCAAATGCAACTGGCGGTGTAAAGCCATTTCTCTCAACCTTTGCCAGCATTCTCCCTGCTACGCACAAAATGGATAGACATTCCCTAAAGCATTTAGAACAGATTTTGTTAGATGTTGCAATTGCAACTGCCCTAGCCGACACGTTCTCAAATGTGGACTTGAAAATGTGGAAGCATAAACAAGCCTGTGTTCTGTTACAGGCTATCTTGAAGAAATGTGGGCTCGTGGAATGCCACCACTGTAATCGTGTGTTGGTATAGTTTTCTTATCAATCAAACGATTGGATAAGGTGAGACCAGTGGTGAGGCCCCACAACCTGCAATCATTCAGGGTTAAAGGTCATGATTTTAGATCAAAATATGAGGCAAACTTTGGGCTGTCTAGAAGGATCTTCTCAAACCTGGCACAACTCAAAAATTCTTCTCTTCTTTTGGGATAGGGCACTATGGATACCGGGCATAGAAAGGTAATAATGTAGCTCATGAAGCCCGCATGGTGGTAGTAGATACACAGGAGTGGCAAAGTTGGATAACAATTTTGAGTTCATACGCTGCCCAAAGCAAGGGCTCAACCACGAATGTAAAGATAAATTGCAAGGGGATCACCAAGAAAAATGCGCAGGAAGAGTCCTATTTTGTTATGTGCAGTGAAATATCTAATCATATCATAACTATTAAGTGCGTAATGATAAAAGAAGGAGTGATTTCAGAGCAGTGAGTCTTGTAGTCTTCGAAACCATCCACCATTCTAATCGTATCTGAAGAACTCTGTTTCCCCTACATCAGATTAGTGAGATTTTAATAGAGCCAGAAATGCACATTTGTATACGAAAGGTGGATTACCGCAGTGTAAAGATGTGTGTCTGTAATCCAGAAGCATTTTTTCTATATCCCAAAGGTATATAACTACTGATTGAAGGCTTATGATGCAAAAGCAAGTCTTGAGACTAACAGTAGCTATAAAAAAAACACATATCATGAAACCATAGCTATTTGATAGAAACTGCAGGTGAAAATAATACTGTTGAAACACCACTGCAATAAATATCAGAAAAGAACCAAGCAAATGAATTCAAGATATTAGCGTAAGCCCTCCTTCTAGCCAAGATTAGCACCTTAAATCTGCATGTAAGACCACTTCAAATACTCATTAGAAATGTTAATCTAAACACACAAATCTGCAAATACCTCCATGAAATAGAATATCTATGCTAAAGAAATGCCACAAGTAACAAAAATAGCATTAAGAAGACATTTTAAAAGCAAGATAAACACTTATTCCATGTTGGATTGGTGTCACATGTGCTAGTGACCCTTTCCCAACCCTTGATCAAAGCTCAAGTTGTGTAAATGATAAAATGCAAATGATGGAGATGATGGAGTGAAATGAACAAGATCAAATCTCAAATGAAGAGAGTAACCTTGCATCAAATTGTGAAGGATTTGCTCAAAGATGAAGCTTGTATTTAAAGATTTTCAAATGCAAGTGTTGAAGAGGGACCAATGTGGGACTAAAGATTCTGCCAATGATAGGAGGACACTTGTCATCATGTGATTGGTTGATGCATGTGCAAGATTTGGGAAGAGTGCCCATGAGAGGGAAATTTGAATTCAAATTTTCCAATAAATGCTGAGTTTGACTTTGGAAGGGGACATGTAAGAGACATGTAAGGCACCATAAATGCTCTGTTGGGTGTACATGTCCACTTGGGGAAATTCAAACTTGGAGAATATTCTCCTTTATGCCAAGTTGAAAATAAAGATTTTGATAAATCAATTAAATGCAATTTCATGCAAGTGGCCAAATCTAGAGAATGCAAGTGGGTGAGATTAGCATTAGATCAGATTAATTAGCTAGGATGATGATTAGGCTGATTTGACCACTTTGACTTGATTTAGGGATTTAAATCAAATCAAAGGGAGATGAATGATGCTCTGAGATTTAATTAAATAAATGATTGATTTATTTAATCAAATAGATGATGATAGGATCAAGTTTGATTTATTTGATTTAAGTTGATGAATTTACCCTGATGAATGGATGAGTGTGATTTTGATCAAAATGCATAATGCTAATTTTGCATGTCTACGTAAAATTAATTAAATAAAATGACTTATTTAATTAAAAGAGGGACATTAGGATTAATTAAACAAAATGATTTATTTAATTAATAGAAGATAGTGATTTAATCAAATAAAATTGATTTATTTAATTAAAAGATGAAATGTGATGAATTTAATCAAATAAAGATTATTTGATTAAATGGTCAGCAAAGGAGATGATTTAGGATGAATTGGTGTTAGTAATCAGGATCAGATGCATGAAATCAATTAGTATATTTTACGTGTCTACACCACCCAGCCAGCTTAGCATTACACTTACCAATTAGACCATTCTAAAAGGAATTAGGAGCCAAATTAGCTGCAAGAGGCAAGTCAAGATAGGTAGAAGGAAGAGAGCTCGCTGAACAATGAGGAATTCTAGCAATTCTAAGCATCCTTCTTTCTGGAGTGTTGAGGAAGAAAATTGTGCTCTTGGGGAGACTCACCAGTTGCCCTGAAGCCACCTCATACTTCTGGAGAGTTAGTTTAATAGTATTGGCTTCCGCAATAGATGCCTCACCCATAATCAAGGTATCATCAACAAACTGTTGATGCAAATAGGGGGCAAGGAAGAAGAAGGTCTCAGACCCTTTAGAGATCCTGAGGAAAGCTTCAGTTGTAGTGACCTTCCCAGAGTTTCTGCAAAAATAATGAAGAGGAAGGGTGAAATTGGATCACCCTGTCTCACACCCCTAGAGCTCTTAAAGAAATCCAAAGGAGAGCCATTAATCAAAATATAGAAATACACCGTTGAAATAAGGTTTTGGATCAACTTAACAAAGTTATCAGAGAAACCAAAAGTAGAGATGACTTTAAACAAAAAAGACTAATTAACTCGGTCATAAGCTTTAACTAGGTCAAATTTTAACAAAAAAACTGGTCCTTTTGTTAACCATCAACGAATGAATGTTTTCATGAACAATAATAATAGGGTCAAGAATTTTCCTACCCAAAAAAAATTCACTTTGATATGGAGAGATAATCAGAGGAAGAACCCTTTGCAGCCTAACAGTCAAAACCTTAGAGAAAATCTTGTAAATTGAATTACACGGGCTAATTGGTCTAAACTCATTGAAGGCCGAGGTGCCATGGATTTTCGGAATCAACACAAAGAAAGTAGCATTCAATTCCTTGAGCAAGTTGCAGATGTCAAAAAACTCTTTAATCGAGTCCACCCCATCCTTGGAAACAATGGTCCAAAATTCTTAGAAGAAGAACATGGGGAACTCATCAGGGCCAGGATCATTGTTCCCAACAAAGTAGAAAACCACATTCTTGACTTCCTTTGCCGAAGGGATACCATGCAACATGTGATTAAGATCTTCTATCACAATTCTAGGAATTACATCCAGCATCTAAACTTGGGCTTCTAGGGATGGAGAAAAATCATCAGTCAGGAGATTAGAAAAGAAGGAAATAACCACCTAATGGATCTCCTCATCATTCTCAATCACCTCATCTTCCTGGAAAATACAATTAATACAATTAGAGGCTCGACGCTTCAAAGTGGTGAGATGAAAGAATTTAGTATTCCTATCACCACAATTGAGCCACACTGCACACAACCTCTACTTCCAGAACTCCTCCTCCCTAGCCACTATATTATGGAGATGGGACAAGAGCACACTCTCCTCATTCACCAAATAAGCACTATATCCCAAAGCTTGAATATTCTTCTGCACAAGATCAAGATCTGCCTTGATACGAGCTTTCTCTTGGAAGATATGGGCAAAGGAAGCCTTATTCCAATTCCTCACATTGGCCTTCACCACAACAAGCTTCTTAGCCACTCTGTACATAGCTGACCCATCCACCTGAATATCCCACCATGAAGCAAGATTAACTTTAAACTCTGGGTGAGACATCCACATTTTTTCAAACCTGAAGGGGAAAAAACACCTACAACCTTTCACCTCAGTTGACAAGGAGATGGGAAAATGGTTTGACCCCAGCCTTGTGAGAGTTGAGAGTGAGCAAGAAAAATGAGCCATCTACTCATGGGAAAGGAGAGCCCTATCTAACTTAACCTGAATCAATGCATCACCCATCCTGTGATTTGACCAAGTAAAAGATGCCTCGTGCAAATCAATATCAGAAAAGGCATTGTCTTTAACAAAGGACATCAAATCAAATTTTCTCTCATCAGCAACCTGAGAACCACCTATCCTATCAACACTACACAACAAAGTATTAAAATCTCCCATGACCAGCCAATGCTCAAAGTGGAAATCAACTTTAAAGGAACTCAAATTCCCCTAGAAATGCTTTTGTGCACTTTTGACATTAGGAGCATAGATATTCGAAGTGATCTAGGAAAAAACACTCCAGGTATGATAAAAAGAGGTCGCTATATGGTTGGGGACCCCAGAGATGGCCTTTCCGACCACAACTTTCATATTCTAGAAAGTGGCCACACCCCTCGAAGCACCATCCGCATCAAAACCATGGAGGCCACATTCCTTCAAGAATCTTTTCTTAATACATGCCAACCTTTCAACAAGCATTTTTCGTTTCTTGAATCAAAATCACATACGATTTGTGATCCCTCACCATGTTAGAAAGGGGATCCTACTTATCAGGGTTATTCAACCCTTGAAAACTCCATGAGAGAATCTTCATAGAAGATTTTGAGATGCTCCCTTAGGACACATCTCAAATAATGTTTTCTGGGACCCATTTCAATAATATCAGCTTTGTTTTCCTTCTCCTTGTTTTGTAGCAGAGTGGGTCTCCCTCTTCCCCTTGGCTCCATGCCACAGTTAGCTTTTAAGCACTTCCTTGTAGCAACCCCCTAAGGGGAGGGGTTGTTCTTCCTATTTCTAGTCTTGACTAAGGAAAAGGGAGGTTCCTTAACCTATAATGAACTTTCCAACTCAGATCCATTGACAAAAGAGGTGAGCACCAAATTTGAAATAGCCCCAGGGGACTCCTACAAGACCACCTCCATACCACCCAACCCCTTGTTAGAAGAAAAGGGAGAAACTGACGCCATCGATGGCTCCTTCGACACCGAAGAAACCAACACCTTATCCATAGCCTCTACACTTTTAGGAACCTCTTATTCAACAATGGGAGGATCCTCCCCACCAACAACCAGTTCCGCATCTTCCACTACCTAATTATCCCTTGACAAGACCCAAACTTCCTGAGGAGACTCAACACCAGCATTCTCCCCTCCCGAGATACCCACCTCCTTACAAGAGGTATCATTAACTAACTCACCCAGAGTCAGACAATTTTTTGTAGCATCAACCCCCTCCTCACAACGAACCTCAAAGAATTTTTGTTTCTCCTTCTATTCCATAAGAGGCTAAGACTAGACTAGTTTGACAAGCTTGGAGGGGCATTTCTTGGCCCAGTGACTGACCTTTTCGCAATGAAAACAAGCAAAGTGAATAGATTCATATTTAATCGCTTGATTCCAACTCCCCAACATGGAGTTAATCAACACCTTCTCAGGAAAATTCACAAATTGGTCCACAACCATATAGAAACGCACATAAACCAACCTCTTCTAAGAAGCAGTCATTTGATCAATGCAAAGAATTTTTCCAAACATGTTAGCAATACCTGCGAACACTTTTTCATCCCAAAACTCCATGGATAGAGATGGGAGCCTTACCCAAACTGGGGCAGAAGAAAAAGAGAAAGAACTGGGATTAAAACCCACCTCCCATTTCTTAAGGACTGACGAGGACTTACCAATCATCCATGACCCACCAATAAGAACACTAACCATTTCCTCATCACAAGTGAAGGAGAACGAGAAGAAACCCTTAGCCATTGTCACTACCTCCACCTAGCCTTTAGTCCTCTAGCATTTGGAAACTAGATTGTGGACCAGCTCAACATTAGGGTGAGGACCCATAAACTTTCTGACCAAAGTAAGGTCCATAGAAACCAAGCAGTGCTCAATGATACAATCAGGAACATACACTTAGTATTCTCTAGTAACCAGATTCACCTGAAAACTAACTGACATCAAGGAACTCTTCCCTTTAGGTTTGGCACCCAAAAGGCTACACCAACTTGGCCCATTTAAAAAGACCCCTGCATGCTTATGTCCTTCTCCAACAACTACATTCCCAGGAATCTTTGGAGACGAGGAAGAGGACATGTTCATATTATGAGGACAAGGAATGGCTTCCACACAAGGCTTAGAAAGAAGACCGTCACTCAAACCCAAAGAGTCTGGAACAAAAGATAGAAAGGAGGACCCGTCATCATTTCCAACAACACCACTGCAAGCCGACAATTACACACCATCAATGACAACAGCCTCAATCCTATTGCCATTACCACCAGGGGAAGAACTAGCATTTCTTGCCTTAATAGAATTTTGAAAAAACTTTGACCCAGTAAAAGAGAGCTCCATATTTAGTTTTAGATATATGTCAAGTTATCTATTTATGATATCTCAGTTTTTAGGTTAGTAATTTATGATATCTCAATTTTTAGGTTACTAATGTGATGATGATTTTTAATGTTTCATTGATTTGGGATCTTAAAGTTATGTAATTTTTGGATTAGCTACCACTTTACATGCAATGGGATGACTCATATGTGGACTATCAATATCCATAGGTCCTTTTTACTATTGTTGCAAATTTAGTTAGTTGGCATTGTATGGGGTCATTTTTGCATTTGGTATGTTGCATTTGAGATAGGAGGATGGATATATAAATATTTTACTACATTTTTGGGTTGATATGTTGATGGCATGAAGTTATGTCAATGATGATTTATTTTCCCTTGTTTTGAGCTACGTTAAGATTGGATGAGCTAGAAACTTGTTTTGGTTTCTATTCCAAATTGGTATGAGTAAGATACCTATACAAAGCCTTTTTATCATTTTAATTTAATAATTTTTTTCATATATAGATTGGTGTAGGATTTAGTGATAGTTTTTGGTAACAGAAGCATGGGAAAGCACTCCTAAACCTAACCATAAAGAATAATGATGCCTATAGGCCAGCTACACAAATACAACAAAAGAGTAGGGGCATAAAACCAACCAACACCTCGCAACAGGATTGAAACCTAACAACTCAAAACACCAAAGACTACAAACCAGTAAAAAATAGCATCCCAAAAGACATAACTGAGTCTAATAGATTGAGGGCTATGCAGGCCCAATAAGAACATAGATAAAAATCCAAAAAACATAGACCCAAAAGACCCAAGTTACTCTCTCAGATAGTAGATTAGGTTCCATTATTTCTACAGTTGTTTCATCACCTCATTGTATTGTTCCATAGATTCGGTCACTCCTTTGTCCAATTGCTCCTCAATGAACTGAGAGGCTTTCATCTTTCAATGGCCTTTCTTGGCCTTAGTCACACCACTCACCATGCCGAAGATATCCTTTTGGATAATACCCAAAGTGATTGTCATTAACTTATTGAAGGCCTTGTCCATCTTAGCCATTTTATACTCTAGTTACCAAACTTGAGTAACATAGAAATCATTGGTCCTATTGTTATTCTACATCTCCTCAACCTTTTCCTCCATAGGTTGTTCTTTGATTCCCTTCATGACTTCCCTTACCACTTCCTCGACTTGATTCACTTTGACATGTTCTTTGTTCTTCCATAGGTGGCATGTTGGAGGATGTGTGAAGTTATTTCTTGATGGTGGTTAGTTTGGTTTCTATTGTAGGTATCTAGCTAGAACATAGTAGGTTGAAGAATCAAGTGAAATATATGTGGCTAAGATATGTCTTTCCCTTGTTGGTGCAAGAATTCCTTGGGCCTTGATTTAAGGTAATTTATTATTATTTATGTTTCCTTATGGTTTTAATTACAATATATATAATGTCAAGTGGGAGAATGTTAAGATAAGGTGGCATTTACCTTACAATTATAATTCATTTTCATGTATCTCCACATTCATTGGAAGGTGTACCTAGACACCTAATGACTTATTGGACAAATACTTTATAATTATTTATTTAGGATAATTTGTAATTACACTCATATGAGATGGGCATAGTCAATGATGATAGGGATAAGAAATAATTGAAAATATTATTTCTAGGCATCCACTTTGGTGGTGGGGAAACGTGGCTTGCATGTTGATGCATGTTTTTTGCATTTTTTCCATAGTGGGGCGCCAAGTAGTGCATGTTAGTTGTTGGAGTTGTCGAGAGCACTGGAGCACTCAGAGTTGACCAGTTTTGATTGGCTATGGGTTGGGCACCCACCTGAAGGCCGTGTGATTATTTATTATTTCTTACTATTTTACAATGTGGACCACTAAATTGTGTGTAATTTTTTGGAGAAAGTATTTTCCTCTTTTTTTGAGATACCATAGTGGTATTATCACCCCATATTTCCTATTAATTGGCACCTTTGGATAGTAGTATTGTACCATTATTTGCAGGTAACAAAGTGCTATTGGATTGAATAAATAAGAGTGATGGAAGTGAATGTATTGTAATCTTATCCTTTTAAATATAATACATTTTTAATCTCTCTTCTTGGTTGAGTTTTTCCCACAAGGTTTTCTCCACATGTAAAACCTATGTTGTGAGATGTTCTTCTTTTTTTTACAATTTTGGTGTCACCCTTGTTTTTGCTATCTTAATATGGTGAAATAATTTTTATTTATTTGATGTTTTATATTCAACTAATTTTGTTTTTATAAAGCATGTTAAGTGGTTGATTTAAGCATGATAAAGAAAAGAAAAAATCTCTTTGGACTTTTTATATTAAAGCAACTTAATTTTAAATTTGCATACAAATAACATATTTCTATATTGTACTATTCTAAGCCTTGAACCTTATCAATTTACTATTGGGTTATAAATTTAAAATTACCCAACATTATCCAAGGCTATGCTTTCACTCCTTGACAACCTCACTATACCTTTACCATGAATACACTATTATAATAAATGTCAAATCTTAAGAGACAAATCAATGATAATAAGTATTCCATCATATAAAATCTTATGCATTACATGTCATTACGATCTAATGTTGTTACATATGATCCATTTCCTATTGTTTTTAGCCCTTATATGTAATATATAATGGAAAAAGAGACTTGAATATGCATCCACAAGCTTTCACTACCACATGCATGTATTTTTCATATGATGATAAGATCTTAGCCACTATTATTTCTATTAATCTTAATGAACTATGCTACCCAATGGTTTTTCCTTTACCTCTAAGTTCTATAGAAGGCTTCAATGATTTAGCTACAACATTCAAAATGTTCACATAAATATGGGTTTAAAAATAACCACAAATGATTTGAAAAATGCACCCAATAAATTAATGAGACTATAATTTTTTGTGATCATGTGTGGTAAATTAAAGCATCAATTTGATGACAATGAGATATGTATTATGTTTCTTAAGGGATTACTTATTATCATTAAGAATAATATACATTTGAGCATTTTTCCATCTTTAGAGATACATATACACATTTTAAAAATATTAAGGAAAAATATTAGAATCTAACATGCTCTAATGTGGCGCTTCATCTCAATCATTTTATCCTTCTAAAAAAAATTAGAATTTTATTTTTGTGAAGGTAATGACATGAAGGTAAAAATTAACCTTGTTAACTATACTTTAAATTTTCCTTCCTTCAAACAAATCACTCCTAGGAAGTTCACAAAGTCACAAGAATGCTTGGATTATGTTATTCATTTTTTTCTAATCACTAGTTTGATTACTCTTCCTTTTGTACATCTATTGTATCCAAATAAGCCTCTTCCAAGAAACTACAATTATCAAGCATTTTCTAAATTTAGTACATTCAAAGGGCATACTACACGATCATGCATAGGTCTAAGGTATAAAGTACGAATGATAATGGAAATTCTCCAATTTCATCTACAAATAGATGATTAGGAATTTACAATAATCCTTTTCCTAATCATGTGAATAATATTGAGGAACATGATTTTATTGTTATGGATGACATACAAAATGATGATGATATTGCAGATGATTATTTTGTTGATTCTATGACACATCACATATACATACTCTTTTGGCAACAATAGAAACTAAAGCTACACATTCCTCCTCTCCTCACACATAATTAATCATATTTTTAAATGCAGGAGATTCTACCATTTACAACCATTATTGTCCAAAATTTTACATTTTTGGGAAGATAAAAAATATAGTCAATCATGTAAATACTTATAGGTCCCTCTAATATATACAACACATACACGAGACATTTTTTAACTAATTATTTAAAACCAAAATCATACACACATTAAAGTGTATCACTAAAAATGACTAATGTGGTTCATTGAATCATACTTTAGTTTGCATCATGCTACCAATTAGAATTGGACCTAAAGAAGTACCTATTTCATGTCATGTCATAAATTTCTATATATTTTCTTGTTCACTTGGTAAGACTTTAGTGGAACATTTAGGATTTTTACCTTAAATTATACATCAATTTATAAGATTTATTCATCAAGGTAGGTTCATAAATATTAATATCCATACTGACCTCTTACATTGGAAACTCAATTCCTACTCAAAAGGAATATCCATATGAAAGTGAAAGAGATCTTCATGATGTATATCAATAAATAAAAAAATTGCTAGGTAAATCACTGCTAAGGGGCAGCACCCTGAATGCTTTTAACTAGAGCTATGAACTAGTGAGGCCACATTCTAGGGACCTCATCTCTGCCATTTTGAACTACCACCACCATATCCACTATCACCGCCACCATATCCACCATCACTACTTCCTTTGTTGACCCTATTGTCGCTTTCTCCCTGCAGCATTCCCACTATCCACCATGGAATTTGAACCTTAGACAGCCCAACTGCTGCCCTCACAACTTAACCATTGCATTGAGGGGTCAACCTGATGTATATCAATAAATTGTTTGAATAATAAATAGAAATAATGAAAAAGAGGTGGTTTAGTGAAGTAAATCCTCCAAATCCTAAGATCTTGGAGCTTTAAAATATTATACTAACAAAGATTTTTTTCTCAAAACATATCTTCCAAAGATCATAGTGAGAGAAAAATAATTCATGAACCAAGGAAAGAAACAAAATTAACTATAAAAATAATATAAAAACTAGAATTTGATACACAAAATACCACATGGATATCAAAGAAAAGTGTTGTGGTACATCAAATACCAAATATTTCTCCACAAGAATAATCAAAGAAGTGATAAATTTGATTCAAGAAAGAAATTACTAATGTGCCACCCATTGATATTGTGTTTTTGTAAGGTAAAAAGTATTATAAAAAAAATACATGTAATAGAAAAGTAAATCCAAGAAGAACAAAATGCAAGAATCAATGAATAAAAATGTGATAACATATGGAGGGATGTGATATTTTGGAAGATGATGATGATCTTCATAGATTTTTTCAATGATTCTTGGGCATCCATATCCTATATACCTACATTTCTAATTTTGACTTTGTCTTGTTGCTTTCCATTTTGGTCCTTTGCTTATGCCATTGTTTTTCTTTTACACATCTTGTTTCATGTTTTTCCTTCTCCCACTAGGGCATTTTCCATTATTCCTTATTTTTCTTGTTTAAATATTATGCTTATATATATCTTCTTTACCTATTGCTCTTGCATACATCACTCTTATGTTTTCTCATGACTACCACTCTAGATTTCTATTTTCAAATTTTCCCACTTTTATGTTCGTTGTATAACCTTATGGCTGTTATTTACCATTATATTTTCCCTATGATTATAATTATTATCTACTTATACTTACATTATCCATGCTTTATGATGTCTAAAACATACATTGATTGCATGACGGTTACGTTATCTTGATATCTATGATCCTTATCATGGTATTAGCTTATTCCTAGATTGATCCTATGATAATTTCTTACATCCTATACTTACATTAGTTGTAATTTTATTTAAATATCATTCTTTTAGAACTATCTCATTACATTGGAGGGACCATGCAATGCTCTATATTGTTCCTTCATTGCCCCCATCATACTTCTAGAGTTATTCTACTAGTTTGGGGGTACCTTTTCCTCCCCGTTATCTATTATTATTTGTCCTTTTACATATAGGGAATTATTCCTTTCCCCATATCATCATGAGGTCACATAGTTGATCATGTTCCTAGAAATTCTTATCACACCAAGGTAATTATCCATTTCCCATCCTACAATGTATTCACATGCCTTATCATGTCTTAAGAACCACATTCAGAACACCATGCCTTTCGAATCACACCTACATCAAGTGCCTCTAGGATTATTTTTACCTTATAAGTCTTACATACTAAATAAAAAATTTATACCTTGAAGATTATGTTTAGCCTATACTTATTGACCACAAGAAAATGAAATAAGGAAAATAACATAAAGTTAAAGAAAACAACCAATACCTTTTACCTTTGTTTTTCTCCTCATATAGAGCTGAAGTAGAGAGCACCCTTGTTCCACTTGATTTTCTCTCTCAAATTATTGATTTATTGAATATGATAGATTATAATGCAGATTGCTCAATAATAATTAAAAACATAATAAGGGTATGATAGAGGATTTTTTATTGAAAAATGGCATGTACTTAGTTGCAAAATGACTTGATGATAATGAAGGGTGAAGGTTGTAATTTATTTACTCCTATTGTGAGGAATGGAGGGCTAAGATGCATTTGAAGGATCAAGGGATTTCAATAGATGATAGCTCTCAATAAAAAGGAAATTAACAAGTGTAATGAGAGTTTTTATTTAAAAGGTTAGATAATGATGGGGATTGGACAAAGAAATGGGAGATCTTGGTAGGATTTTCAAAAGATGCAAGATTTAAATTTTTTCCTACTCCAAAGTAGGTGGGAATTCAAATTTTGAATTTACTAGAAAGAGAAGGATTTCCCCTGCTTGGTCAAAACTTAAAGCACCATTTGTCTCAAGTGGATTTATGAGGGATGAGTTGGAGAATAATTGGAGTATTGTGTATGCTTGCACATGTGAAGAGAGAGGAAGCATGCCACATGATGGCAATTTTTGAGAGTTGGAAGAAAAATTCACTGAGAAAAGGGATAATTAGGATTTAAGAGGGATAAATTAATTAATTAATCATAGATTAAGTAATTAGTTGGGATTAGAATGATTCTTGAGTGAGGGCTATGATTGAATTAATTAAATAATCAATCTTAGAAGAAAAGGGTGAATGCATAATTAATTAAATAATAAATTATTTAATTAATTAAAGAGAAGGTGAAGAGAAGGTGAATTGTGGAGAATAATTAATTAATTGATTATTAGAAAGTAAATTTTGGGGTTTCTAGATTTTTCCCCTCTTTGATACAATGTCATGACTAACAGAAGTTGTATTATTCCAAACAAGAAGAAATTACTCTCCAATTAGTTAGAAGAATGGTGGAGGAACGATGCCCCCATAAGAGGTCACCTATAAAAAAAAATTCAGGTGATTAGATTAAAAAATAGGAAAAATATAGAAATGGATAGGGGTCATTAAAAAGATGAATAGAGGAAGAATGGAGGAAAATTAATGAAAGATGGAGAAATAGGAGGAGAAGAGTGAAAATTAAAAAAAAAATTAAGGTATAGGCTTTTGAACATGAGGTTTAGAGGGCCTATAAATAGGTCAAGGGGTTGTAGAGGAAGGGGACCGACCACTCTATGACTCCAGGTCATAGAGAGTTGAGAGTTGAAGGTTTCCTTAATCTACCTCAACTGCACAATTGTTTAGGAGATGGAAGATAGAGAATGAAGAGAACTCTCAGTGCTTCTATCACTCTACTAACCCAAGAATTAGATTTGGACTAAGCGAGGAGGTTTTGAGAAATCAAACTATACCTTGGACAGCTCTTTGCCAGAGGATATCCACATAGAAAAGGGACGATAGCATGATGCACTAGCATCTCACAGGTGCGCTAGAGTCCATACAGACAGAAAGTGAAAAAGGATAGTCAAACGTATTAAAACCTACTAACAACTTAGGTATTGAGGTTTACTAGTGATGAATAAAGCAATAAATAACAGAATGGTTGAAATAATAGGATAGATAATATAAGAATGACAAGAACAAAGGTGGTGAAGATTCAACTCATGAAAATTCTAGTTCTCTTGCAAGCTCCACATGAACAAGTACCTACACACAAAAAAGTGGGAAAAAATGTTTGGGCTATTTTGGGGCTTGCCACAGTCAAACCCCCATTTAGTTATTCCCACCTCCATGGACAGCCAGATAGAGAGAAAAGTGGAAATGTGATAAAGAAAGTACTTGAAATCAAGAATACTGAAAACTGTGAGAAACACTAGATGCTACTCAAAGCAACAATGTAATAGTAAGCAAGTAATACCACCCTCGACCAAAGGCACTCAAGGCCAATGAGAGAAGAATGCAAGTCTACAACCATAGCAAAGTCGACATGGCCATAATGACATTGAAGGAATTCTTGTAAGACACCAAGTTGCGGCTTTTGTGGTAGATGTGAAGAATGTTATGATGTTTGATAGTGCAACAAGTAGCTCAAGAGTTACTAGAATTTTTTCAAGAATTGTGTAGAATGTGAAAAAGCATGTAGAAGCATGAATGAGAATGGATAGTAGGCATTTGAAGATGGTTTAGGAGGGAAAGAGTTGTTCAAAGGTTAGCTAAAGGGTGCAAGGTTGTTACGTTTCATCACCAATGGAGAACGTAATGTTTAGCTACAAAATCCAAAGGTAGGAATACTATCAGGATGGTACCGCACCATGCAAGCATCCTTAATAGAAATTATCCCATCAACACTAAAAATGAGCGTTGAGTGGATGGAGTATGGATAGATGATGTGGAATTACATGGTTGGGTTTTATTTTTCTAAGGTGAAGGATGTAAAAGGGGAACTTGCAAGGGGGGTGCAAATTCAGTCCTATACATTTTTCCCCCACTTTAGCGAACATGAGTACCAAATTTGAGTGCTCAGTAAAGTAGGCCAAAAGAGTTCTAAGAAAATATACCTGAAGCATTCTAGCATGCTCGAAAGTGTAGAGCAGGAAAATTGCTCCACAAGTACTCTCTCCTGCTCGAAGGATTGAACAAAGTGCATCGGAGGCCTACAGACTAACAGTGGAAAAATCCTGTAGGATGAAAGAACTTCATAGGTCCTCGAACTTGCAAACAAGGTATCCCTAGGTGCTCGTTCCTTAAGGAAGCCTGATGTAAGGGACTCTATAGAGTTGGATTGGAAAGCAACTTCACAGGAACACCTACAAAGCAACATGTTAATCCATAGACAAAAAATGTTAGATAACAAAAAGCCACATAGGAAAAAAAAATAGACAGAAAGTCACGTAGATAGTCAACAATTGAAGGAAGAGCTTTCAAACGGCTCCCTCAGGAACCATTCCAAAGAAAAGGGTCCACTCAAGGGACACTCTGTTTGAAATTGCAATAGTATTTTTTGTAAATTAATTCAACATCAAGGAATCCTTTTGAAATTTAATATCACTTCATCAAGGAATTAGAAATCCCCCTCGCAAGGGGAAAGTTAGAACCTTTCCCACAGGAAAATGTGCTCCCTCCTCATAAATTTTTTCAAATTATTTCTTTATGAACCCATGATAAAAGAAAAGTACTCTACTAGGGGTCCTTGTCGAGGAATGTAACTTTTGAAAATTTAAACATAAAGATTTTCAAGAAAAGATTCGTTGGCCACCGAATGCATTTTCTAAAAAATCAATGAAAGTAATATGATAGCCCCCCTTAGGATGGTGTGTGTTGAACACAAAGGCATGTGACATCCTAAGGAGAGAAAAGCAATCTAATGAAAGTGATTTTGTGGCCCACAGAATATGGTGAGATGTAACTATGGTAATGTTGTCACACACACGAGGGACAACACGTAAGAACCGCATCATCAAAAAGCAAGCAAAGAAGAGAGAAAGATGAAAGAAAGCAAAGAAAATAACATAAAAAATAAGAGACAACAAGATATGATATTTCGAGATCAGAGCTGCTCATAAATCTAAATAGATAAATAAGTATAATAATATATAAATGAATGGTCATCAACCCCCTACTATACCTGACCATGTGAATAAAGGCACATGAAAACAAAATGAAAATAAAAAATTGGGTCAACATGGAAGGGAGGATGCCTAAACTCCCCCAACACTTTGCATTGTCCCCAATTGTTAAAAATTAATACATTCATGACAAAGAGAAGAATAATGTGACAAATAGAATAATTTTTACAACACAAAAACACTCCTGTATCCAAGTACCTACAAGGGTGACAAGGCTCATCCGGGAACATAAATACAAGCACGGGGGAACACAATACACACACACACTCTAACCTACAAATAAAGAAGACGTGCCCCCTTGTCCTCATCGACCAAGAGGTCATCGTTCTCCCAATCTAGATCACTACAAGGGGAGGATGGATGAGCCTATAAGGGAAAAATATCAAAGGGGGAACCCTCCAATAGTCCAACCCTCCTACAAAAAGAGCCAAGAAAGAAGTCCCCTCAAGGTCTTCTCCACTCAATTCCTATGAGATGAACATCAATAGTCTCATGGAATTCACTAATAGGGTTGGGACCTTGTCCATAGAGTTGAACATGCACTTTACCAGAGTTCAATGCGTCAACTCATTGGGGGATGGAGGTGGCACCTGAGATTCACTTCTAAACTCACTGAAAGACTCGGGAGCAATGATGAACTTCAAGGACATTGGGGCTTCCTCCATCACTAGGATGACACAAGCCAACACAAATTCACCCTCCAAAGAAGGCGAAAACTTCTTTCGACCCCCATTGCAAGTGAGGTTGACCTCCATCTTTCACTTCATTGGGGGATGTGAGATCCCCATAGATGAAGCAGATGGCATGAAGGAAGAGGAGAAACCCGCAATAGACACCATCGAGGTATTCGACATATCCACGAGTTTCAAAAAAAGTGGGATGTCTGAAAGGAACATCAAAAAGGGAGGCTCAGCTAAAGGAGCAATGAATACTTGTACCTTCTTTGGGTAAGGATTGTTCATGCTCGTAGGGGGAGCTGGGAGTAAGGCTGAGGGAATCGAAGCAAGAAGAGTGGAAGAAGAGAGGAGAACACAACAAAAGATATCAAAGTAGGAGCTACTAGTTCCCCTTCCTTCTAATGCAAGGTGGCTTGCTCAGCAGCTAGAGCCTTCCCCTGACACTTGTGGTCACATGCAAGGTAGTTTCTAGGACTCCGGGAGCTAGAGGCCACAACCTGAGAAGGGATGGAAGACTCTTGTTTATTCATCGGAGTATCTATCACAGTCGTTTCTGGTGGAGGGAGGGACTCCAGGATGATGGAATAAAAGCGGGAGGATCAAGCTTGAGTGCCTCAGTGGTAGGCCTGTTCCCATTCACTACCTTAGAGGTAGGAGTAGTAGGAGGCTGTGGAGGTTGAGACATAGAAGATACTCCATGGGGACCCTTCCCCTTACCATACAAAATGGGGCAAGGAATCATGGGTAAGACAAGAAGTTCAAACATTAGGCGCTTGGGCTTTCACCAAGTAGGCACCATCAGACTCCCTAGCAAATGCATAGGAGAAAAAGTTGATGGTACCGAAGTAGGGAAAAAGTAAGCAATAGGTGGAATAACAGAAGAGGAATAGGAAGAGCTCTGAGCAGACTTCTCCTCTTCCCTTTTCTGAGTGGCCAAATTAGCCTCGCGTTCCACCTTTATGCAAGCCCTATGTGAAATGGCATAAGGAGAAGGAGGGTATCTCACCTTTGGAATTATTCACCCACTCTTTTACTTCACATAAGTTTGGTATAAGAGGTCCATCCTAGGAGGAAGTGGACCAACAAGGGTAGGCCAAAAGTGATCCAGTGAGTAGCCCCCATGTGTAATCGTTGGTTTATTACTGATGTCATGGACTACACGCACTGAACCCTCATGGGAAAATGTCAAGCACTTATGGACTACCAAGGGAACTACATTCATGGAAACCAACCAGGGGATGCCTAATTTCACCTCAAATAGTTCAAACCATGGGATGATGTCAAAAAGTGCATTCATAGTTCTATTCCAAACTAGGACCAACAAGGGGATACAATCAATGGGAGGAATGGAAATCCCATCATGTGTACATATAGTTCTTTTAGATTCATCATACCCATTCTTATGTAAGAAGTTAATCAACATGATCTCCTCTGTAATGACATTCACCTGACATGTAGGGTCAATGAGAACACCAGTTATGGTATTCCCATTGATATGTGTGGGGATGTACAAAGGGGATGGCTCTCTATTGTAGTTCATTGGAAAATCCTATGAGGTAAATATTATAGTAGGGGATCCACTCAAAAGCTGCACAGATGGGATGGGTAGATATAAAAAGGAAGCCACCTTCATGTACACTAGACAAAAATTTCACAGGAGCCCCTAGGGGTTTCACAGTTAGACAGTGACCCACTCAAGGTTTCACTTCATAATGCTTAGGAAACCTCTCTAGCTATGCCACTAGGGGTTGTAGGTTGGGTTGCAAGGCTATGAACCCTACAACACTCACACCTACAACACTCCTAGAACATGAGGGAAGTGTCTTTTAGCACTACCAAATGGAACCAAAATGGTTCGCATCTGGTTCACCAAAATATATATGAGGGGCACCAACCACTCAACAACTCTAGGTCATGGAGAGTCGAGAGTTGAAGGATTCCCTAATCTACCTCAACCACACAGGTGTTTAGGAGATTGAAGGATAGAGAATGAAGAGCACTCTCAGTGCTTCTGCCACTCTACTAACCCAAGGATTAGATTTGGATTAAGCAAGCAGGTTTCAAGAACTCAAACTATACCTCAGACAACTCTCTACTAGAGGACAACAGTACAGAAAAGGGACAACACCATGATGCGTTGGCATCTCATAGGTGTGTTGGCATCCATATGGATAGAAAGTGAAAAAGGACAATCAAAGGTATTAAAACTAACTAATAGCTTAGGTATTGAGGTTTACTAGTGATGACTAAAGCAATAAATAACAAAATAACTAAAATAACAAGAGAGATGATATAAGAATGACAATAACAAAGGTGGTGAAGATTCAACTCATGAAAATTCCAATTCTCCCACAAGCTCCACACGAACAACTACCTACACACAACAAGGGGGGGGAAATTTTGGGGCTATTTCGAGGCTTGCCATAGTCAAAGCCTCGTTTCACATGTTCCCACCTCCACGGACAGCCAAATAGATAGAAAAGTGGAAATGCAATAAAGAAAGTAATCGAAATGAAGAATATTGAAAACTATGAAACTATGAGAAACACTATGCTACTCAAACCCAAAAATAATGTAATAGTAAGCAAGTAATACCACCCTCGAACAAAGGCACTCAAGGCCAATGAGAGATGAATGCAAGTCTACAACTGTAGCAAAGTTGACGTGGCCACAACGATGCTGAAGGAAGTCTCACAAGACACCAAGTTGTAACTTCTATGGTAGATGTGAAGAATATTGTGATGTTGGAATGGTTGATAGTGTAGCAAGTAGCTCAAGAGTTACTATAATTTTCTCAAGAATTGTGTAGAATGTGAAAAAGCATGTATAAGCATGAAGGAGAATGGAGAATAGGCATTTGAAGATGGTTTAGAGGGGAAAGGTTGGATGAAGGGTGTAGGGGTGTTACATTTTTTTTCCAATGGAGAATGTAACGCCTTTGCAAATTCCATAGGTAAGAATCATGTCAAGATGGTAGCACGTCGCAGAAACATCCACACGCCGCACACACATCCCTAATAGAAATTCCCCCACTAACACTAAAAATGAGCACTAACTGGATGGAGTACGGACAGATGATGTGGAATTACATGGTCAGGTTTGATTTTTCTAAGGTGAAGGATGTAAAAGGGGAACTTGCAAAGGGGGGGAAAATACACTTCTATATAGTGGCATTTGAATTATTTTTCATTCACATCTTCTAGAGATCAAAGTATTCAAGTTGTCCAATAGAGCTAAGATACCATGGCTCAAAATCCATAACACACACATAGAAAGTATCAGTTCTAGCAACCAAAGGCCTTAGGGGAATTGGTACTTCCCTAACCTTGCATCTCTAGTGTAGCATAGGGGGTAATAAATAAAAGTAGAATTAGGGAAAGTGTAATGACTAATCTATGAAATTGTCACTTTTGTCTTAGTATTAGTGCTTTCTTGACTAGGATTGGCACTTTCATAACAAAGCCTACTGAGGTACCCATGTACAAAAAATAGATCTCTCAAAATTAGAAAGAAGGAGAAAATCATAGTGGGAGAAAACTCCTCTCCAAAAGAGAGAAAGACGAATGAAGGCCTAAAAAAGCATCCAAATCAAGGTGTGAAGGACTAAGAAGCCTCCAACCAAAATAATGTCCCAAAAAAGAGGAACATGTAGAACATCATTGAAGCACAAAGAAGTTGTAGACTATTGTCGAATGATGACTGATATAGTATTGAAATGAAGAACCTCCAAAAATAGGAATATAAGAGTGTCTGGATATGGTAGATGATCCATCTTACTGAAATGCATGTAACCAGTCATTGATGTACGTTGCATCTGAAAGTACATAGGAACAAGAAATAGATACGTAGATCACTCCAAACCGTGAAACCAAGGAAGCATTAGCACCAATAGTAGAAACCACTAGCTATAATACAAAAAAGGGAGAGACAAGACAAGTACACTAAAATTGTGTGAAACCAAGAAGTGCATGTAGGAGAAACAACCTGCAAATAAAAGGGTGTGCAAACTAAGACACACATGCATGAGGAGAATTATTGGGATTCACTACTATCATGGAAGGGACACTCACATGATAAATGTTTTATGGCGAACCAAAGGCACAGATCAGCCCCCCCATGACACTTTATATATCATAGTGTGAGTACAAAAGGCACAACAAGATGTGAAAAATCCCCAAAAATTATATACATGAGAATGGCACTTTGTCTCAGTACGTCTACAAAATATAATATTCATGAAAATATGTCCACAATTCCCAAATAAGATAAGACACTAGAAATACATATAAAACAGGCAAAAATGAGCCATCCCACACAAACAAAAAATTTCCAAGAGCTAAGATGTCCAAGTAATTCACTAATGTGTGAAACACAAAAACCTAAATAAAATGTACTTGGAGAGAAATATGGAAAAAGTGCATGGATGGATTTGAATAGCTCTAAAAGATGGTTCCAACGTTGTTGGAATCACAAAAATCAGAGAAACTGGTAAAAATTTATGAGCTCAAGACTGAAAACAACACCTCTAACTTCAAAATGCTATAGAATACACGAAATAAAAATAGGTGATGAGAACCACACCACTAGAAATTTGGCAGAACTAGCTTTCCAACAATATCTCATTTACCAAAATTTGGCATCATATGCCCAAGCTATGGCTAAAAGAAAAAATACCTCCCTTAGGGAAAATAAAGGGCTATGAGGGGGCAATGGGCCATTCGTACGGATTCTATTAGTAGAATATCATACCAAATATTCCCTATCGTGTTGAAAAAATGCCTAGTCCCCAAAAAATTGCTGCAAAAAAATGTGATGCCCGGAAAAATTTTGGCAATCACTATGGAAAACTCGAACTGCCAAAAAATTTAGCCGCTAGAAAATGAAAAATCACCACCGAAAGACTTTTTATACTGCCACAAAATTTTGAAGGCATCCAGATTTTTTTTGAAACTGGTTGTTTGGGGTGTTTGTGTGGATGTTGCCAATCGGTAGAGACAAAATCTATCGACAGGGCTCACATGGGTCATAGGTACCTTGGTGCATTAAAAGCACCCCAAACAATGGGACTCCCAAAAAAGTAATCTGCTTGCAACTTAAATTAAATCTACAAACTTTTATTTTATTTTTTGAAATTTCTTTAAAAAATAAATTTAAAAAATATTGTCGACTCTTTTATTTTTCATGCAGGGTCGTATGGGCCCCTATATGAAAAAAAAAAAATCCTTAGAAGCTCCTGATGCTGAAATAGGGTGAATTTATAATAAAAATTCATCAAATCAGCTTCCTAAATCCAACAACAAGGTCCTTTTCATTCCAAAATGCACAAAAATGCAGCTACCCTCCAGATCCGAAAACAAAACAACCACTTCAAACCCTCACAGATCTAACCTCATGAGTCCAAATCAAGCCAAACAAAAGCCAAACCTGACTTTCTCAATAGCTCTAATCCAATGGTGAGGTCTTTTTTGTACCAAAATGCACCAAAAATTTCCACCTCCAAAATTTACAAAAAAATCAAAGGGGATTCTAGATTTGATGCTTGTAACCCTTGTTGAAGAAAAAAAACCTCATAAATCGAGAAGGGGTTCGTTGAATCCATGCTCTAATACCATGTTAGAATTGTGGAAAACATGAGCCATTGGATCAAACAAAAAACAAAGACACCTTCCATGCAAGAGATATGCAAACAATATATGCTATATTCCTCAACAAGAAAAGCTACATAATGAACGTCAAGAATCTTCAAGGAAAACAAGAGCCCTAAAAGGTTGAGAGTTTGAGAGAACAAAAGAGTAAATATTAGAGAGATAATACAATGAGGTTCAGTGCTATATAGGAGCAACCCTAAATGATAAAGGGATTAGATCAAGATAAGTGTTAACATCACATGCAATGAGACATAATGATCTAATAATAGCTCACTTCAATTAACATAGAAAAACACTTAATTAATTGAATAAAGAACTCCTAAGTTTTGCTTAAGTGCATGAGAATAAATTAGACTAATAATCAATTAAAGATCAATTAATCATTAGCTAATGCATGCTTACTAATGATCTACTTTCTCTAGCTATGTGCTTGATTTTGTGTTGATCTTGGAACAACATTCCTTAAGACTATGTATGCCATATGTAGGAAATAACTATAAATGTTACTAAATGCAATTGGATATTTTACCCTAGTATTTATTTAGTGAAGAAATGTATGATATGATTTATAATTGGTACTATACAAAATGTTACATACTCAAAAGTAGGGTATTATTTAATATTACTATTATAGGATTAATTTATATCTAATAAATAATGTGATCTTGAATAAGATGATTCTGGATAACAACTAAATGAAGTGAATAGACTTTGATTACTTATAAGTAGTAATTTTATATTTATGTGTTCGCATAAGGTCAACTCATATGGGCTCAATATGATTCTTATGTGTTTATAAATTTCACCCAATGCCTATTAGACTCTATCTATAGATTTGTGGATCACTTTACGAGATGGGTAACTACACAAATATGGTTCCCAAAAAGGGGGCTTAAGTGGCCACTTTTTTTCTAAAATCAAGAAATACTGACCTTGGACGTGAAATTGAGGATAGTTACACTCAAAATTTTGAGATGGAACGAACACAAGGATTGAAGTGCTCTGAGTCTACTTTCTAAACTACTAATTTATTTTGAAAATGGTTGAGATTAAAGGGTTCAAAAGAGGGACGTACGCAAATTGGTGATGTTTTTGTCAAAAAAACATAACATAGCAACTCTTGTATGTCCCTAGCACGGTGAATTTTTTTTAGTATTTTTAAAATCGCTACAATGAGAAGTTAGCTAGCAGTATGTAGTTGATGAACAATTTTTCTAATAATTTTTTAATGAATATTTGAATTTTTACTAATTTTCTATGTGGAAACTTCCTAAAAACTAGAATTTTGGCCATGCTACCCCTAAAATTTTTGGAAACTAATTGTTTTTTTTTTTAAATTTGTAGAATGGAGTCTAGTTTCTAAAAATGTAATTTATTTGAAATTTCAATGAACGGTTAATTTATAACAAAAAAACACCAAACACTGTTTTTGCCAAAAAAGAGACAAACAAAAGAAATTATGGATGAAAGGCTTAACATTGTCATAAAGTGAAAAAAATTACATCATTGGATAGCTAAGAGAGAACCTAACATTACTCAAGTGTTTGATTTGCTTGACATTGAACCACGTGCAATCCTAACAGTGAGCATGAACCCGATTATGTGAAATATTGTAGAATTTGTAAAAACTTGTCTCTGGTCATTAGGAATGCCCTCCAAGCATTTGGATTGGTATTCCAAGGAAAATACCAATCCCAAGGCTCGGGGATTCCCAAAGCAAGATATAATGTGTGTGTTATAACGCGCTCGCGTTATATCTTAGTTTTGACATGGCTTTTGTGTTTTGCGAATGCATTGACAAAACGCTAGTGCGTTATAACACGCTCGCATTTTGATCTACATCGAATTTATTTTTATTCTCTTTTCTTTCTTTCTTCTTGTTATCTTTGAGGGAGACTATATACATGAAATAAACATTTATGTTATATTTCATGTATATAGTTTCAGGATGTTTGAGTGGTTTCAGATCTCTAGGAGTTATAATGCAAATTCTAGTTTTTGGAAGATCTAACAAATTTCAAACTTAGTCAAATTTCAATAATTAGGAGTTCAAATTTCAATAATCAGCAAGTTGTATTATTTCTCTCTCTAT
>VDFB02199459.1:0-15172 GCA_007258455.2 Sequoia sempervirens | reverse complement strand
TTGCCAGGTTAAAACCCCTCCCTCATACCTCGTGCAAGTAAGCCACACGACTCCACCAAAAAAAAGAAAAACACGACTGGTAAAAAAAAAAATGCAATTTCTGGGTAAAACCCAGAACGGTGAAAAAACCCAGTTTCATAATACTTCGATTTTTTCTTTGATTAAACTACTCACAAATATATATGTATAGACTTATATATATCCTTTGATAGATTTTTTCCAAGCATCCATAGCTTTTTTGGAAGCACCTATTTTAGGATTTTAGCCATAGCAACAAGGAAGTGAACTATTTGATAGAATGCTTTGGTAAACATGTATGATAAATGTACTAGCATAGAGAAGGCAGCAAACTGTTTGAAAAAATGCCTCAAAGAAATGTGGTCTCCTGGTGATGGAATTCCATGAAAATCCACAACAATTTGCTTGTCATGTGATGCAGAGGGGATGGGACTTTAGTCAAAACTCAAAGTTTCAAGGATTACAATGATGCAATCTCAAACACTCTTCCAGGCACCCTGATGGAGACAAGCCTCAATAGTGCACTTATAACTTAGATGCTTTCCTAATGGACCCAAAACCTTGGAGTGATCTCAAGGAACTCAAAAAAACTTCTCTTGAATGGTTTCAAAGCCCCAAACCTGTAATGCCCCGCCACGCAACCCTAGGGGAAGTTGCAAACTACTAAACAAATGCAAAAAAAAAAATTGTTTAATTACAAATACATGTATGATCACAACACAAAGCCAACAATCCCCTAAGGTTACGAGACAAAGATTAATTAAATCACAAATTAAAACAACATGCATGAAATGAAACATAACAACATTCACTTAACTAATTAAAGCACATACATTCCATACATGAGATTTTCATTAAGACCATGAGATCCTTCATGGTTACCAATGACAGAAGTTCTATAATTACAATTACATCTCTCATTCCCAGAATGAGGTAAATCAATAACATGATTGCTTATTACAATTTCCACCTCGATAACATGAGGGGTAATAAAATCCAAGAGCAACTAACATAAATGAACCAAGGTAGCAACTGGAATCCCACGAGCTCTCCAACACGAAAGTCTCGTCCACATAAGCCAATGCCAAAACAACAGAGTATGGTGCACGTTCCACCCAACCATGTGATACCCGAAGGCTCACCCCCTGTCCTAGGAGATAGTAACAAGGGTTTCAGGTCAAGACCAACAACCTCTATACATAGGCAACATGACTCAACTAAAAAAGGATACGAACAAGACATCACATGACATAAAGGTTACAATGCTTCCAGATTTTAAATACATGAACACATCACGAATACAAACATAATACTGACTTAGGAGAAGTGTCATCACAATGTCGCATGGGATATCCTAGCAAGTTTTCCTAGGTCTCGGCCCCCATCTCGGGATATCCTGGTAACCTCTAACAACTCTCGGCCCCACATGCAAACCAATGCGGAATCAGTTATCTTTCGAAGGGACAAGATAACGATCTTGCCATTCTAGGCCTTCTCGTCTCATCCCAAGTCTATACAAGCACTTGCGTCCATGAGCGAGGCAAAATTAATCTTTTTAAATGTTGGTACCACCTATGCTAATTAATTGGTTTAAGTTTTCACTGAATTAACCAACTTACATTGAGATCTCCTGGCACCACTTTGTGTGTCGGCCCTCAATGCAAGCCACTTCTCTAAGACAACACGTGGAACTATGCCACCACCAAAGGGTACTCAAGTGAAACCTAGGGATAATGACTCCCTAAACACGACATAAAGTCAATGTAGCCCGTTCATAATAACCGGGTACAACACGGGACACAATTAAGCACTACCCAAGGCAAACAAGGTCAACCGTCATGACAGCAACCCCAAAACACATAAAAGAAGATCCTATCTGGAAGACTTACATAGTACTGACTAGACTGCCCCACACCAAGAAGAAGCATTACAAGCAATATAAAGTAGACTACATTAGGATTACGTAAATCCAATTCACTCAACGCATTGGTGCATTACTCAAATTAAATTAAATAAACACTTGCACAATTACATGAGTGTGGTCTAATGCATTGCAAATATTTCCGTAATCTACACTTGATCATTTAATCATAATGAAAAAATTCTCATAATGATAATAACTCCATATACATTGCAAAAATAACTTTAATTGTGATACTCAAATATCATTATATTTATAAAAAAAAACATATATATATAAAAATGCATATACTCAACATATATATTATTATGCATATTTTATATACATATAATTAATACTTAAATATTTACTTTAATATTATAATTTTAAGAATTAACCCATATTACATTATTTTATTATTTAAAATATAATATAAATACATTTTAATATATATAATATATATATATATATTATAAGAAATTAATATATATATATAACTTATATATATTAAATATATTAATTATATATTTAAATAATAAATTATTTAAAAAAAAACCAAAAACATTGGTAATCCTAAATATTTATATATATATATATATATATTATGCATATATTATAATTAATATATATAATATATAAATAATTAAAAAGATTTAAAAAGCGCATAATATACGGAAAGGCGTTTGGGGTGCAGCATACTGCCCTAACAGGGACCGACCTCCATTCTTTAGCGACTGCAGTATTAGGCGATGTGTGCCTTCATGAAGCGTCGTCTAGTGGGTAAGGGGTTGCGAGTTAAAACCCCTCCCTCGCTGTGCGAGTAAGCCACGGCTCCACCAAAAAAAGAAAAGAAACACGGTTGGTAAGCGCCAATTCTGGGTAAAACCCAGAACGGTGAAAAACCCAGTTTCATAATACTTCGATTTTTTCTTTGATTAAACTACTCACAAATATATATGTATAGACTTATATATACATATATATATATATATACATATATGTATATACAAATAACCAGGTGTGTATATATATACATATACACAGTCATAATAAATGACTGTAAAAATACTTATTTTCCATACCCAGATTGAGCAAATGCTCAATCTGAGAATTACAATAATTTTCCATTGAAATTGCAAGATTTAACACAATGAATTAAAGATTTCCTACAATTTGAAACAAGATTTTTCCAAGCAAATACACTTTCATAGGAAAACTATTGAATTTTTTTCATGCTTGTTTTTCAAGATTTTCATTGCTAGTTTTCATTTTCTTTTGTTTTCACTAAAATTTGAAAGTTCTTTTGTTCAAGTTCAAATAAAGATCTTCTCATGGGTTTTCAATCAAATTTTGAATTCCATTAATAGATTGAACCATTTCAAACAAAAAAGAAAAAGAATTTTGAAATGAGATGGCATAATAAGAAGAGCATGAAACCTTTTGTTTTTCTCCAAGCTATTTGAATCCTTCAATGGAGGTTGCTCTCCTTCAAATTTTTGCCTCAACAAATCTTTCCAATCCTTCTTCAACAATTTCTCCAAAAATTTCCAAGTTTCTTGTTGCTCTCCAAAATTACCAAATTCTAAAAAAGAAAAAAGAAAATGCATTTCCTTATGCCCTTCTCCAAATTGTCAAACCCCTAAATTTGGTTCACCCACCAAAAGTTATTGCAAATTAGATATTTTCATTTTTTTGAAAATTAATAAAACAATTCTATTTCCCATTTCAAATGCATAATAATTATTTAAAACAAAATTCTATTTGCACCCCCAAATGTCAATTAAATTCCCTTTTGTCCACAAAATTGAATTTACTAATTACATTTAACAAAGATCATTTTTAATTTTATTTCAAGAGGAATGCAAGGCAACTTCTATTTTTTTTTGTCACATTATTTAATAATGCTAACACAATTGAACTAATTTAATTAATCAACAATAAATCTAATTCATGATTAGATTATTTTATCGATTGAATTAAATTAACTAATTAATTAATAAGCACTCTTTTATGAATTTTGGCAATAAATTTAAATGAAGCAAACACCATTTCACTAGGAAATTAATCACGCAAGCAAGGAGAGACGAGATGACAAGGAAAATAACTTATCCCAACTAACAACCCGACGACACACTATGGCTAGGGTGATGTCATGACACAGAAAACCAAGCTACTATCTCCCAATCATTTTCTGTTGAACAAGGGACATGCTCAGACCTGCGGAATCAGGTGGAGTCAATGTCCTGTACCTGCATCCTGCACACAACACGAGTGTCGAACATGCATATATATATAAATATTAAAACACACTGTGAAGAGGAAATCGCGGAATCACAAGGCACTCGCATGCAAGTGATGTGATCTCGTCCCCTTCACCAATACAATATCGCTAACTGACGTCTCTAATCATCAATGGTATAATCAAAGCATAAAGCATCAATAATTCACATACATGATAATTTAATCCATAACCTGAAATAATAATATCATCTGATTAAAGTACCATCACATCAAAACATAATGTTTACATTGCTTAACAATTAGCGGTCAAAAGTAACCAAGTTATAACCAACGTGCTAACAAAGCAAAACATACATAACGAACACTATTCGATCAAAAGAACAAAATGGAGGGGTGTTACATCCTCCCCCCTAGGGTCAGGCTTACTCCTGGAAGCCTGCAAACAAATAGGGATAAAGTTCCCTCATCCTAGCTGCATCTTCCCAAGTGGATGATGAGTCATCCCTAGGATCCCACTGGATCCTAACCTGATCAATATCTCACCCTCGAAGAGTGAGCCTTCTGTGCTCCACCATGACCACGGGCTCCAAAGCCAGCTACCCGTCCTCTACCTGCAAAGCATTCCAATCAAGGACATGAGAAATATCTGGATGGTACGGCCGAAGAACTGATACATGAAATACATCATGCACACGCGAGAGACTGGGCAATAAAGCAAGAAGGTAAGCAACAGGACCAATCTTCTCGAGAATCTCGAAGGGTCCAACAAAACGAGGCGCCAACTTAGAGCTTTTTCCATAACGAATTGGACTCTTTCGTGGACGCACACATAAGAAGACTCTATCGCCTACGAAAAACTGACGATCCACTCTATGCGTATCCGCATACTTCTTCTGCCTATCCTGCGCTGCCACCAAGTGCTCTCTAATCCTATCCACCTACTGCTCCATATCATGCAACATCTCAGGACCCAAAGTTACTCTGTCCTCTAGCCGATCCCAACTCAAGGGAGTGCGACATGGTCGCCCATACAATGCCTGGAATGGAGCCATGCCGATAGAACTCTGAAAGCCATTATTATAGGAAAACTCTACCAAATAGAGATAGTCCTCCCATCGTGTCTGTTGGTCCATCACATACATACGCAACATGTCTTCGAGGATCTGATTGACCCTCTCAGTCTGTCCATCTGTCTCTGGGTGGTAAGCTGAACTGAAGTTCAACTGTGTTCCCATCACATGTTGTAATGACGTCCATAGAGCTGAGGTGAACACTGGATCCCTGTCCGAGATAATCTAACGTGGAATACCATGTAACCTCACTATATCCTCCATGAACACTCTAGATACGGATGATGCGGTATAGGAAGAGCGCATAGGTGAGAAGTGTGCTACCTTCGTCAACCTATCCACTGTCACCATAATTGCATCATGTCGTCTCGAAGAGTTGGGTAAACCAACAATGAAATCCAATGAGATTATATCCCATTTCCACTCTAGTACTAAATGTGACTGCAAAAGCCCTACTGGATGCTGGTGTTCGGCCTTCACCCGCTGACACTCAAGACATCTCGACACAAAATCCGCAATATCTCACTTCATCCCTGGCCAAAAATATAACTGACGCAAATCTGCATACATCTTCTTCACCCCTGGATGGGCTGAATAAGGTGCACGATGTGCTTTGGTCATGACCAAAGCGCGAAGCTCACATGATGGGGGAACGTATATGCACCCCATGTGTCTCAATATCTCATCAGCATCAAGAGAGTATCCTGAATATCTACCCTCAAGGGGTCTTCCTGCCTCTATCATTGATCTAACATTCTGATACCAACTGTCGGCTGGGAGGGCAGCAAGAATCTGACTCCGCAAATCAACAATAAGAGTCAACTCAAATATCTCATTCCTTCGCCTACTGAGGGCATCTGCAACCACATTCTCCTTCCCTTGGATATACTTCACCTCGAAGTCATATTCACAGAGAAACTCCATCCATCGCCTTTGCCTAGCATTAAGGTTGGGTTGCATGAAGATATACTAAAGGCTCCTATGATCACTATGCAGCTCAAACCTATGCCCAAGAAGAAAGTGCCTCCATCTCGTCAATGCATGAACCACTGCCGCCAACTCAAGATCGTGGATAGGATAGTTTAGCTCATGATCCTTGAGCTTCCGTGACTCATATGCAATGACATGACCCTCCTGCATCAACACTGCACCTAATCCCTCCAAGGACGCATCTGTACAAACTACAAAGTCCCCAATAGGATCCGGTATTGCAAGTATAGGAGCACTGGTCAACTTCCCCTTAAGACACTGGAAGGCTGTCTCACACTTCTCAGACCACTCAAACCTCTTTCCTTTCCTCTGAAGGGCGGTGATAGGATGCCCTAGCCTCAAAAATTCCTGCATAAATCGCCTGTAATAACCCGCTAGCCCCATGAAGCTACGTATCTCTGCCACATTCGTGGGCACAGGCCAATCTAAGATCGCTTGGATCTTTGCAGGATCCACTGAAATACCCTCCCCAGAGATCACATGACCAAGGTATTGAACCTCAGTCCTAAAGAATTCACACTTCGACAAGTTAGCATATAGCTGATTATATCGCAAACACTGCAATACCTGTCATAAATGCTCCTCATGTTCCTCCATCGTTCTAGAGTATACCAAAATATCATCTAGGAACACAAGAACAAACCTATCAAGGTATGTACGAAATACCCCATTCATAAGACTCATGAACACTGAGGGTGCATTCGTCAAACCAAATGGCACAACTGTGAACTCATAGTGACCATACCACGTTCGAAACACGGTCTTATGAATATCTGACTCGAAGATTCGAAGCTGATGATATCCTGACTTGAGATCAATCTTCGAAAAGATGGTAGCACCCTTTATCTGATCGAATAGATCATCAATCCTAGGAAGATGATACCAATTCCTGATGGTCACTTTGTTCAACTGTCGGTAATCAATGCATAACCGAAGTGAATTGTCCTTCTTCTTCACAAAGATGACAGGTGCTCCCCATGGAGAAACACTAGGGCGAATAAAACCCTTCTCTAGCAATTCCTCAAGCTACAACCTAAGCTCTTTCAGCTCCTGAGTAGTCATACAATAGGGAGCTCGTGAAATGGGCTCTGATCTAGGTACCAAGTCTATCTTGAAGTCAATGTCCCTCTAAGGAGGCATCCCTGGAATCTCATCTGGAAAGACATCGAAAAACTCCTGAAGGATGGGGTGACTATCAAGAGAAACCTTCTCTTCTCCACCTCCTAGACCCAAATCATCCACTGTAACAATGAACAATTGGCAACCCTGCCGCACACACCTTCTCAACTGCATAGCTGAGATGATCCTCAAAGAGATCGGCCTTTGAACCCCCACTACCTCTACCTCTCTACCTGATGCCCCAATGCATCTAATCGACTTACGTCGACAATCAATGACTGCACTATGAGCCTCTAGCCAATCCATTCCTATGATGACATCATAAGAACCCAATGGAATAACACGTAGGTCCAAGGTAGTCTGGAGAGGTCCAACTTCTAACCTACACTCAGGCACAAGGGAAAGGGATGCAACTTTTGCACCCGAAGCTAACTCTACCTGCCACCTATCGACCTGCTTTACCGCATCCAATCTACATCACGTCACGACTGATGAAGAAACAAAGGAATCAGATGCTCCAGAATCAAATAGAATAGAAACTGAGTTACCCCCCAACATACCATAAGCCTCAACGACTGTACCCTGGTGCTCTACCTAGCGGTTATCAACCGCTGTGAATACTCGATGCCCATGGCTTGCATCTCCTACAATCGGCTCTGACGCCGCTGGTCCCTGAGAATAACCCGATGCACCCTTATTGGGACACATCCTCGCTATGTGACCCTGTTGGCCACACGCAAAACATCCAGTGCCTCTACCGAAGCCCCTGCCTGCAGGTGGTGCACTAGACTACTGTGCACTACCCCTGAAAGATGAATGAGAACTCTGCGCTGGCTACTCAGAGTTGAAGCGTCTCATGCGCCTCCAACTCCTATCCCCCTGCCTCTGCTCGAAACCCTTCTGTTTCCCTTGGGAACCCTACTGATGCTACTGACCACTCTAAGACGGACCCTGCTGAGCTCTAGAAGGTGCACCTCCCTAAGGCTGACCTCCTCGAGCACTAGTCCTAGTTGTTGAACCACTTCCAACCTGCACTCCTACATGACCACCTAAGGCCATCGCCAGGTTCTCCTCAATGAGCCTAGCCTTTTCGACTACCACCTCCATGGTCCTGGGTTCGAAAACCCGCACTCTACCACTGATACGGGCATTTAAGCCCCTGAGAAAATGTTGTACCAACATGCCCTCATCATCACCTATGCTCGCATACTATTTGAGCTCGTAGAAATGATGCTCATACATCTCTACTAACATAGTCAACTATCGAAGGGTGTGGAACTCATCCCCTTGACGCTACCTCCAATGCTCGGAAAGAAATCTAGCCTGAAACCACTCTAGAAACAACTCCCAAGAAACTGTACCAATGTCCAGATGGAGCTTCTGCTCCTCTAATCTCCACCAAGTGGAGGCAAATCCCCTCAAGTGCATGATAGCGCACCTAGCTCGAGTGTTGCTCCCATATGGGTGCATAGAAAAACACCTAATCAAGTCAATGAGCCATGTCTCTGCCTCCAAACCACTGCCTGATCCATCAAAAATAGGTGGTCGTGCTCTAAGCAAATCCATCATATGGGCTGCTACTTCTGAATTAGAATGAACTAGTACCTCTCTCTCTCTAACCACCACTGGCTCTACCTCCTGCCTAGGCCCAAGGCGGGCAAGGGTCTCCTCTAACAACTGACGCAACTGAGCATCTTCGATCCTGGGTGGATCTGGATTCTGATTGCCATCTCCCTGAATATTCTGAGAAGCTTGTTGCTCCTCATGGTCAGAAACAAGTGGAACATGTGGTGGTGGGTCTTGTTGTTCCCCAATGTGACCACCTAAACGGCCACGTCTACGACCCCCACCTCTTCCACGCCTGGGAGGAATTATCCTACATAGACACAAAAAGGTATCAAGCACAGCACACAATTAAAACCCACACAACTAAAAGCTTAATGGGCTCATCATAATCCCAGAGTACCCAGTGTTTAAACCTAGGCTCTGATACCATGTGTAATGCCCCGCCACGCAACCCTAGGGGAAGTTGCAAACTACTAAACAAATGCAAAAAAAAAATTGTTTAATTACAAATACATGTATGATTACAACACAAAGCCAACAATCCCCTAAGGTTACGAGACAAAGATTAATTAAATCACAAATTAAAACAACATGCATGAAATGAAACATAACAACATTCACTTAACTAATTAAAGCACATACATTCCATACATGAGATTTTCATTAAGACCATGAGATCCTTCATGGTTACCAATGACAGAAGTTCTATAATTACAATTACATCTCTCATTCCCAGAATGAGGTAAATCAATAACATGATTGCTTATTACAATTTCCACCTCGATAACATGAGGGGTAATAAAATACAAGAGCAACTAACATAAATGAAACCAAGGTAGCAACTGGAATCCCACGAGCTCTCCAACACGAAAGTCTCGTCCACATAAGCCAATGCCAAAACAACGGAGTATGGTGCACGTTCCACCCAACCATGTGATACCCGAAGGCTCACCCCCCGTGCTAGGAGATAGTAACAAGGGTTTCAGGTCAAGACCAACAACCTCTATACATAGGCAACATGACTCAACTGAAAAAGGATACGAACAAGACATCACATGACATAAAGGTTACAATGCTTCCAGATTTTAAATACATGAACACATCACGAATACAAACATAATGCTGACTTAGGAGAAGTGTCATCACAATGTCGCATGGGATATCCTGGCAAGTCTTCCTAGGTCTCGGCCCCCATCTCAGGATATCTTGGTAACCTCTAACGACTCCTGGCCCCACATGCAAACCAATGCGGAATCAGTTATCTTTCGAAGGGACAAGATAACGATCTTGCCATTCCAGGCCTTCTCATCTCATCCCAAGTCTATACAAGCACTTGCGTCCATGAGCGAGGAAAAATTAATCTTTTTAAATGTTGGTACCACCTATGCTAATTAATTGGTTTAATTTTTCACTGAATTAACCAACTTACATTAAGATCTCCTAGCACCACTTTGTGTGCTGACCCTCAATACAAACCCACTTCTCCTAAGACAACCACGTGGAACTATGCACCACCGCAAGAAAGGGTACTCAGAGGGAATTACAACCTAGGGATAATGACTCCTAAACACAACCCCATAAAGTCAGCGATAGTCGTTCGTAATAACCAAGTACAACCACGGGACCCCACCGGTTAAGCACTACCCAAGGCAAATGGAGTCAACCATCATGGCAACCCCCAAAACACATAAAGATCCCTGTTGGAGACTTACATAGTACTGACTAGACTGCCCCACACCAAGAAGAAGCATTACAAGCAATGTAAAGTAGACTACATTAGGATTTCGTAAATCCAATTCACTCAACGCATTGGTGCATTACTCAAATTAAATTAAATAAATTCTTGCACAATTACATGAGTGTGGTCTAATGCGTTGCAAATATTTCCGTAATCTACACTTGATCATTTAATCATAAAGCAAAAATTCTCATAATGATAATAACTCCATATACATTGCAAAAATAACTTTAATTGTGATACTCAAATATCATTATATTTATTAAAAAAAAACATATATATATATATATATAAAAATGCATATACTCGACGTATATATTACTACGCATATTTTATATACATATAATTAATACTTAAATATTTTACTTTAGTATTATAATTTTGAGTGCTTCCATATTACATTATTTTGTGTTAAGGCCTGTATAAATATATTTTTAATATATATATAATATATATATATATTATAAAATTAATATATATATATATATATATAACTATATATATTAAATATATTAATTATATATTTAAATAATAAATTATTTTAAAAACCAAAACATTGGTAGTCTAAATATTTATATATATATATATATATATATATATATATATATATATATATATATATGTATATATATGTCGTATATAATTATATATATGATATATTATGTATCATTATATTATATATATATATATAATATATAAATAAAATAAATAAAGTTAAAAGCATAACATGGGGAGGTTTGGGATACCTACCTAACCAGGGGGACCACATTATCCATTGTTTGGAAATTTGCGGCTGTGTGGGCAGCTGTGGCTACCTTCTTGGAGCCGTCATCTGGCCGTTAAGGGGCTGCCGGGGTTAAAACCCCTCCCTCATACCTCGCGCGGGTAAGCCACATGGCTCCGCCAAAAAAGGATAAAACACGACTGGTAAAAAAAATGCAATTTCTGGGTAAAACCCAGAACGGTGAAAAAACTCAGTTTCATAATACTTCAAATTTTTTTCTTTGATTAAACCACTCACAAATATATATGTATAGATATATATATAACCAAGTGTGTATATATATACATATACACAGTCATAATAAATGACTGTTAAAATATTTATTTTCCATACCCAGATTGAGCAAATGCTCAATCTGAGAATTACAATAATTTTCCATTGAAATTGCAAGATTTAACACAATGAATTAAAGATTTCCTACAATTTGAAACAATATTTTTCCAAGCAAATACACTTTCATGGGAAAACTATTGAATTTTTTTTTCATGCTTGTTTTTCAAGATTTTCATTACTAGTTTTCATTTTCTTTTGTTTTCACTAAAGTTTGAATTTTTTTTTGTTCATGTTCAAATGAAGATCTTCTAATGGGTTTTCAATCAAATTTTGAATTCAATTAATAGATTGAACCATTTCAAACAAAAAGAAAAAGAATTTTGAAATGAGATGGCATAATAAGAAGAGCATGAAACCTTTTGTTTTTCTCCAAGCTATTTGAATCCTTCAATGGAGGTTGCTCTCCTTCAAATTTTTGCCTCAACAAATCTTTCCAATCCTTCTTCAACAATTTCTCCAAAAATTTCCAAGTTTCTTGTTGCTCTCCAAAATTACCAAATTCTAAAAAAAGATAATTCAAAAAAGAAAATGCATTTCCTTATGCCCTTCTCCAAATTGTCAAACCCCTAAATTTGGTTCACCCACCAAAAGTTATTGCAAATTAGATATTTTCATTTTTTTGAAAATTAATAAAACAATTCTATTTCCCATTTCAAATGCATAATAATTATTTAAAACAAAATTCTATTTGCACCCCCAAATGTCAATTAAATTCCCTTTTGTCCACAAAATTGAATTTACTAATTACATTTAACAAAGATCATTTTTAATTTTATTTCAAGAGGAATGCAAGGCAACTTCTATTTTTTTTTTTGTCACAATATTTAATAATGCTAACACAATTGAACTAATTTAATTAATCAACAATAAATCTAATTCATGATTAGATTATTTTATCGATTGAATTAAATTAACTAATTAATTAATAAGCACTCTTTTATGAATTTTGGCAATAAATTTAAATGAAGCAAACACCATTTCACTAGGAAATTAATCATGCAAGCAAGGAGAGACGAGACGACAAGGAAAATAACTTATCCCAACTAACAACCCAACGACACACTATGGCTAGGGTGATGTCATGACACAGAAAACCAAGCTACTATCTCCCAATCGTTTTCCGTTGAACAAGGGACATGCTCAGACCTGCGGAATCAGGTGGAGTCAATGTCCTGTACCTGCATCCTGCACACAACACGAGTGTCGAACATGCATATATATATAAATATTAAAACACACCATGAAGAGGAAATCGCGGAATCACAGGGCACTCACATGCGAGTGATGTGATCCTGTCCCCTTCACCAATACAATATCGCTAACTGACGCCTCTAATCATCAATGGTATAATCAAAGCATAAAGCATCAATAATTCACATACATGATAATTTAATCCATAACCTAAAATAATAATATCATCTGATTAAAGTACCATCACATCAAAACATAATGTTTACATCGCTTAACAATTAGTGGTCAAAAGTAACCAAGTTATAACCAATGTGCTAACAAAGAAAAACATACATAACAAACACTGTTCGATCAAAAGAACAAAATGGAGGGGTGTTACAAAACCTCTATCTTAGACAAAACTCATGTTTTGCACCTTGACTAGGCTTCTAGCCCAACTAGGCTTCTAGCGATGGTTTTTTGACTTTTCACTCAACTTCCCCAAAGGAATCCTCAATATAATGAATAATTTAGATGTGATTCATGATGATACACAGCATATCAAATCATTTATGGCACTTGTTTTGGATCAAACCTACCAAAATATGTTGTTTCCTCAAATTTAAGGCCTAATTAGCCCACTTTTTCAAAGCAACCCCTCTCTAAACTTATCCCCTGACTATGAAACTTTCAACAGTGTTTTAAAATGTTCCCAAACCAAATATTTTCAAGGTATTAGTCTTATTTGACATCCTCAACACCCTAAATCACAAAATCCTTAATAAATTGCTCCAAAACTAGGGCCTCTTGAAAATTAGGTTTTCCAACACTTCCAGAACCTTCTCTTGGACTTTTCACCAATAACTCAACATATCTAAACACCTTAAACTCAGAAATCTACCACTTATTAAGGTAGATTTCATGCTGCTACACTTTAGGCACCATTTTCATGCCCCCTTTTCCTTGCTAAAACTCGGTGTACACCCAAGAATCACTCTTTCCTGCACAATAACTTGTTAGATCTGTATAAAAAAAAGTTAGATATGATCCATTTCACAATTTTTCAGTCACACTCTCCCATGAAATAGATCATTTATTCATGAAGACTCTCAAAACTAGTGAAAAATCTATACTTTTTGAGGACAGTCAGCAATATAACATAAGAAACTGATTCCCAACATTATTCAGGTCATTAAAAAGGTTAAATGAATGTAAATACAAGTTATTAAACCATCCAAATGAGCATTAAACCAAAAGGAATCAGATATTCATAAAAAAAACTCAAGAAAATGCAAAAAGATTGAAGTTTTTATTGATTTTCTGTAGCAGTCTGTACAACACTTGCAATATCAGCCAACCCTTTGTACAAATTCTTTCTCCAAGCTTATAGACTCAACCTACAACTTTCCCAACCGATTAGAATTGATTTTATTACATTATTGTGATTAAAACTCCTAAAACTCACTTTTCCACCCAAAGTTGGATTTCAAAAATTTGAATTTCCAACATTGCAATTTATTAACTCCTATTAACTATAAAGCTTCCAAAACTATTACATATCATTATTCAACCTTATTTAACCTAATTAAAACATCATATACCTATTTAAACTCCTAGAACATCGTTGTTCCATTTACAAGTCAATTTGGTCCTATGGTCCTTATCAGGACCCTTAGGACTTTTGATCTTCTTGTTACACTCATCCATTCCAAATGCCATTATAGGCTTCAAAATGCTATAATTGATGCTCTGGAAAGGTTTATAGGCCTTAAAGACCCCTTCCATCTCCTAACTCTCCAAATGATCCTCAAGGAGCTTGGATGCTCCTACACCATCATGGCATTCCACCACCATGAGACCACATTTCTTTGAGGCATTTTTTTCAAACAGTTCATTCCCTTGTCTATGCTATTGCTTACTATTATGCTATGATAGATTTTTTCTAAGCATCCATAGCTTGTCTGAAGCACTGCTTTAGACTTTTAGCCATAGCAGCAAGGCAATGAACCTGTTGGTTAAATGCTTTGATGTGACATGTATGAATGTGTTAAGATAGACAAGGCAAACTTTTGAGTGAAATGCTCCAAGAATTGAGGTCTCATGGTGATGGGATGGCATGATGAATTCCATGACAATAAAATTGCTATGGATTGTCATGGCATTCCATCACCATTGAGACCACATTTCTTTAAGGCTTCTTTTCAAACAGTTTGCTGCCTTTCTATGCTATTGCTTATTAGTAT
>VDFB02199458.1:99143-121856 GCA_007258455.2 Sequoia sempervirens | reverse complement strand
CTTACATCCATTCAGTGTGATAGAGGTGATTTGAAAGGTTGTACCAAAATGTTTCAGTTCAATGTTGGTTCAATATTTCTTAGGTCGACTTTGTGGAGGCATTGTAGGCTCTATGGTTTTATATATTCTACACTTTTTTCTATCATATTCTATAGTTCTCTAGAAGATATGTTTAGGCATGCAAAAATATTGAAGTGAGAAAATTTTCTCTATGTCTATCAACCAGCTATATGTTTTGAGACCCATGTGGTAATAGAAATAGCATGCATAATCAAATATTGGTACGCGGTGTCAAGACAAGACCTTGTTATTATGTGGTTGTAAAATATCATGTTCTTTTTTAGCAACAACAAAATTTGATTTTGATAGACTTGTTACATCGCTTCATGTAATTTTAATTTAGGTCTTGCACATCCTTGGCTAACGATAGAAGAGTGATAACGTCATGTAAGTATTTTCTCGTGATGTACAAATACATAATAATATGAAGTAGAATTACACCAGTGTGAAGAAAAGTTGGTTGAAGGTGTAAATTGAAGAGAAGGTGGTGAATATAAAAGGAAGAGTTGCATTTCAGTGTGTGTAACAGTATCAAAAGATCATATGAAATGTGTAAGAGTTTCAACTATAGCTCTAGCACATATATGAGGTGTATTCAACTATATAGAAGAGCTGCAAGATTTATCTTTGTAATCCAATAGGATAGGTGTTCTACCTCTTGTATTGTTCTATTGGGGATTGGTGCCCCTAATAGGTTGGTCCCTACAAATACAATTAGGAATTGCCTTATAGGTTGGTGCCTACTTTACATTGTAAAATTCACTTGTATATTTATGCTTTGTGAGGCTAGATTTGGACAGTAGACCCAAGTAGCTATTCTCACAATAGTTTTTCCTATCTTAGGTTTCCACGTATATCTAGTGTTCACTTGTTTGAATGTGTGCTTAATGCTTGATTAGTAGTAGTGAAGTTTCAAGTTGCATGATCTAATATTTTGTGTTGAAGTTAAGAGTTTTGAATTGATTAGATCTATTGATTCTCCCCCACTCTCAGTACATTGTGTGCCCTTCAAATAATACATAAATAACCCTTTTCATGTGTAGTTCAACATTTATTCAAACCTTAACAAATTTCTTTTACAATATTCTATTTTTATAAGATCTTTACCATTTCACACATAATGTTGTAGTCCTCACAGTTGGAGCTTTTTTCACATGTAGATCTATTAGTTATACCTACATATTTCAATCCGATGGGGAGGCTTCTATTTTCTACCCAACCATTTGGCTCCTCAATCCCTTAAGGTTCTCACTAATCCCCAAGCTAAGAGAATCCAAAAAGATCCTTACTCAAGAATATACACAATACTAAAACACCCACATGGTCAAGTTTTCACACCCAAGTAACTTCAATCCAAGGCAACACTTCATATAAAACAAAAAGAAAAAATAACACAACACAACAATGCACAAGAAATCATAGGTTTTTCTATGATTGAAAATACCATCTTATAACCCATTTCACACAATCTCTTACAAGATCAACCCCAATAAACTATACAAAGTCCAAAGTTTTTAAACATATGGAGACTTACCTCTCAAGATGGAAAGGATTCCATAAATGGGTGAGCAAGATCTCATCTTCCATTATCCTTTTCTTCCCCAAAACTCCAACTAACATAACTCCTAACATCCCCCATCAAAACCCGCCTAAATCACATTATCTCCTCCTTCTGAGATGCCCTAACCCTAGGTACCCCATCTGGGGTCTCAAAATTGGTCTAATAACTTTTTTTTTAAAAAAATTACCTCCTAAAAATGGCTTCTAACCTTATATATGGGCTGCAATTTTTACCCACCCTCTTGAGACACCAAGGAAACAACTTAAAACATCTTCATCATAAGGTTAAAACATAATAACTTTAAATACTTAAATTATTTGACACACACAATAAAAAAATCTAGCTCAATATTGACATAAACAATATATTAATCCAACATGTGAAGTAAGGTGACTAGGGCCCTTTAGGATTCTCTCATTCCCCATCGACTCATGTATATATCTGCAACTTATCGCAATAGTCAGCCCTTCTTGGTAAAAATAAATAAATCAAGATATTCATAATTTACATTATCAACTTAAGAAAATTTACGTACCTCAGTCATGCTTTGTTGGTTAACACATGTATTATTATAACCCAAATCTTGAAGGTCAAAATATCCAAATCTTGTCATTCAAGATTAGCACTTTATGATTCCCTTTAAATTTTTTAATTTAATAAAATATAATTATTTTAAATCAAATCAAGCTCAATATTCTAATAATTTTATTCACAAGTCACTTAAACATCCAAAATTGTACCCACCTTTCTTTACACTTTTACCTCTAGAACTAACTTAAATAGTACTAACCTTCTATTTGATCCAAATTATTTAAGCTAGCATAACAATGGTAACTTACATTTATAACATTTGTTAACAAATACACCAATGTCTTAAAATTATAAATAAGTCTCGTTATTCACAATAGATGCATAATGGTAATTAGCATAGACCCCCACATATAGAATTATAAAACTAGAATGTCATTGACTTGAGCACAATAATCAAAGGTATTGAGTTCATTTGAGGTAATAATTAGTTAGACTTCTAGGGTTGTTTATCACTTCTATGCTCTACAAGTCAAGGCAAGCTTGAACCTTACTTAGATTATACATAAATAACATCTTAAATCAAGTCAACTATTAGACATGAGACAATCTAAATATTAATCCAAATTTCAATTTCCATCTACAAGGATTTGTAATTGTATGAATAATATTGGGCCTTTCATGTAACAATAAAACTAATACTATTAATGTACTATGATATTATCAATTGTATATAATTCATTAAATGAGAGAACATACATCTTTACTCTATTTCCTTTTAGAGATAAGTTGGCACTTCAAACACATCAATTAAAAATTACACATTTTAATATTGCTCCCCATATTGGTTGATTTTAACTATTTAATTTGCTTCCACTTTATTCATGTTGGTTTTATCATATAACTCATATTCTAGCTCATGACTCACCTAGGGTACATCAACTATATTTCTCTATACACATCCCTCCAAAGCTCATATCAAATAAAATCGCATAAATCATCAAATAAAATTAACTAGCTAGCTTGATAATGGGATCATTAAATGAATACAATAGTTATGGGTGATGCTCATGTTGGACCTTACATAAACAATTAGACTCCTTAAACCAAAACATTGGATCTTGTTTATGAAAACTTTAACATTGAAAACCTTAGAAAAATATACGATAACCATTAAACCATCCAACCTTCACAAAAAAATCCTACCTTTCCAAATCAAGGCATAGTTAACCTTTCCACACCTATATCCACACCAACTTATTTTTAATTTTGGGCTTAGATTATAAATCCCATAATATTTTATCATCTTACCACTTTATTTTAGAGTTTTCAAACTTCTATTTTATCACTATAACCATAGAAATAACCATTTTCACTTCCACTTTTGATTTATGAATCATAGATAACTCCTTAATCTTTCAACCAAATTTTATCACTCAAATTACACCTTCATGTTCAACCATAGTCAAACAAAATAAAAACCACTATCCAAAAAAAAATCAAATTTGAATAAAATTTAAATGTAGATCTTTAAATCTCATCATCTCTAGCTTGCATATTCCTTGAGAACTTTCCTATCTCAACTACAGTTATGTTAAGTTAGCTCTTATTGAATTTGGATAAATTGGCTTATGAACCTTGGAAATTCTTAAGTTAGTGAACTCTAAATCCTCTTCCAATTTTTCTTAATAGCTTTCCTATCCTAAGTAACAGATGATAAAATCCTTTATCATCCCTAATCACATAAGGATCTAGATTTTATTCATGCAATTTTTATTTCTATCCAACATCGCCCCTAGTCTTCCATAGCATTACCATACCAAAATTAACTATTTAAACTTTGTCAAAAAGTATAAAACCTTAACCATCCAAATCCAAACCATCATCCCAAACATCATAACCATACACACACCAAATCCTTCAAACATAGACATCTAATTTTAAGCCATCCTTTATCATCCTAAACACAAACACTTAAAATCTTAATAAAAACCCACATCATCCCTTAAAAAAAATCTCTCAAATCAAAACCTAATCAACTTCCACATCAAAAACCCAAATAGGTCCATATTTTCATGCCACTTACAAGTTCCCAAACTAAAAAACTAATGGATTCAAACAAACTCAAAACCACTATCCAAAATAAAATATTTTTTTTATAAAAGTTAAATATAGATATTTAGATCCCATCATCTCTAGCTTGCATATTCCTTGAGAACTTTCCTATATTTTCTTCATGTAATTTTTATTTTCATCCATCACCACCCCTAGTCTTTCATAACATTACCATACCAAAATAAACTATTTAAACTTAGTCAAAAACCTTAACCATCCAATCCAAAGCATAATCCAATGACCAATCCCACAATAAAGCACTCCATATTAAAGCCTTCATCCACAAGAATAAAATTAAAGGTATCCTCATAGATGGTGGATCAAGTGTGAATCTATATAGTCTAAAATTAATAAGAAAATGGAGGTGTTATATTGATGCACGTATCCTCAAAATAAAGTTACCATCATTGCATATAATGACGTTGAACATGAATCAAAAAGAATAATAGAGTTACGTTGATCTCATGTATAAAATTATCCTTGGACACCCATAGATACATACCATGCAATTCATGCTCTCATACCATCAATGCACATCAAGTTCCCATACAATGGCACAAACATTACTATTCTTTCCAACTCACAACCCTTCTAGTACTACATTTTTTTGGAAGGTAGTTATAATTGCTCACATCATTTTCCAATAAATTATATCATCACATCATTATCATCATACTATATATATCCATCATCTCTTACATCTTCCTCTATCTCTCATTTGTTACCCTTGAGATCAAGGAAAAAATCATTTTCAAAGGATGTGGTGAGAATGAACTACAAGACTCGTTCTACATAGGATAAATCCCACTCCCCCAAGTCACGTGATCAACATCAGCCTTCCAAGTCAGCAACTATAATCTCCTTCAAAAGAGGGCCAATTACATTTCAACTTTAGGGAATTTTATCCAATGAAATTGTTTAAGGTGATATAACATCATGAACATAAATATGAAGAAGCACAAACACCTTATTTACCTAAAAATTAATCTGCAAAAGGCCTTCATATTTGTAAAATTATGGGCCACAAGGGAAAAGGATTGAGATTGAGTGAGAAAGGAATCATGGAACATGTACATCCATAAAAAAATATATGGTAACCAAGGACTTGAGTATGGATCCTCTAAAAATATGCCATGAGAACTTGAGTTTATCCTCACAGAAGTAGCTAGATTTTTTCCTATTCTCAATAGCACTAATGGAGGAACCCATAAAGACTCCTTTGAACACATTGTTAACCTACTTGAGCACCTACATATTTGTAGTATCTCTACCACATCCACCCCCATTGATCCTCCTCTCATATACCCCAAATTAATAGATTGGGGCCAACAAGAGTCTATGTCTTTAGACACCTTTCAAAATGGTGAGGCAATCATAGAGCTCATGGGGCTTCATGAACACTTACCACTGGGAGATCATAAATAAAGATTTGATATCAAATTGAACAATGAGGCGTACTTTGGTGAAAATGTCAACTCCCTTAGTTCTAATAAAAATTTAAAAAATTAAAATCCCCTAGTGAAAACATCAATGAAAAACTATTAGATGATGAAATAATTAAAATAAAAGATGTGCCCCCTACTAAAAACCTCTTTGAGGTGCTAGAGGATGAGGAAGTTGACCTAGCCTCAATATTACCCCATTATTAGGATAATTTGCATCACTTTTTGAGGATACACAAGCTATTAATTTGGGAACTAAAGAAGACCACAGCGTCAAATTCATGGAAACCTCTCTCACAATTAATAAATGACATCCTTCTTAAAGAGATTGTATAAAATATTTTTTTGGTCCTACAAATATATGTTAAATCTTGACCCATTATTAGTAGTACACCACCTATAATTTTATCCAAATCCTAAACCAATTAAATAAAAGTTGAGGAAAATGCATTCGAATTTCTCTCTTAGTAAAAGAAAAATAGAAAATACTTCTATAAGTTTGGTTTATATTTCCTATTAATTATCTTAAATTGACCTTTAATATTGTTCCAATTTTTAAAGTAATTGGGGGCATCCATGTTTGAAAAATATTTAGAGACTTTAGCAATACATACCCAAAATATTATTTCCAACTACCCAGCATTGACACCATAGTTGATCTCATCATGAGACAATGAAATTTTATCACTCATTGATGGTTTCTTAGGGTATAACCAAATTATAGTAGCTACAAAGAACCAACATAAAACTAGTTTTATCATTCGTTGGGGCACTATTTGTTATCAAATATTTTTTGGGATTAAGAATATCAAAACTATATATCATCGAACTATAATAGTGATATTTCATGATCTTCTTCATGTAATAACATAAGACCATGTAGATGAATTCTTGGGAAAATATAGGACAAGAGATGGGTAAATCCAATTACTTGAAAAAAATTGATTGACTAGTTGAATATTAAGTATGTCTTTACCTAAATAAATGCATCTTCAATGTCACTTTAGGAAAACTTTTGGGATTCATTGTGTCACATAGAGGCATTGAAGTGGATCCAAAAATGGTAAAATCCATACTAGAAATACCTCCTATAACTTTAAAGAAACTATGCAGTCTCCAAGGAAAGCTTCAAACCATTTGATGCTTTATTGCATAGCCTGTAGATGAATTCCAACTATTCTCTCACCTTCTTTTCAAGAATGCAATATTAAAATGAGATAATCATTATTAACAATCCTTTGATCAACTTAAAGATTACCTTGCATCACCTTCTATGCTTACACCACTCATTCCAAGAAATCCTCTCTTGTATAATTATGCCACATTAATAGCATTACAGGAAATCCTAACATAACATGATGACAATGGAAAGGAAAGATCTATCCACTACATCATCTGCACCTTAGTGAGCTATGATCTAAACTATACACCAATTTAAAAAGCATGTATTTTAATTATCTTTAGTTCCTAGAAACTTGGGCATTGCATGCTCAATCACAAAATAAAGCTCATTTCAAAGGTTGACCCACTTAAGTACCTATTATCCAAAGTTTCTCTCACTAGATGTATGAAACAATGGCTTATGATCCTAAGTTATTTTGGTATTGAGTATGTAGATCACAAATAATTCAAAGGACAAAGATAATAAATTAGTTAGTTAAAGCACCTTTATTGGAGGATCATACACTTATTTCAAAATTTCCAAATGAATCAATACTTTCTATCATTTAACATACACAATGGAAATTATATTTCAATGGCTCTCGTGCTCAGCATGGTTTAGGAGTAGGGATCTTTTTTCACACCATAGGGAGATTGTATACCTAAGGTATGCTACCTAGATTTCTAAAACACAAACAATATATCCAAATGTGAATCTTTTATCATAGGTCTCAAGATGAATATCCAATGGAAGATTACAAAATTGCTCCCAACTTTTCATCAAACAAGTAAATGATGAGTATCAAACAAAGGATGACAAACTCTTTCCTTAAAAATAATGGTAGACAACTTCAAGCAATAATTTTCATAAATTTATTTTGAACAGGTGTTCCACTTGGGAAATAAAGTAGTAGATTCCATGTAAACCATTTTATCATTGTTGGATATGTCACAAAATATCCAAAGGTGTGATTTTATTGTTGAGCATATTTTGATACTAACATATGATTTCCATGATATTGAACCAGTGTGTGAAATCGTTATCATGATATCTATACATACCTTCACAACAATAATCTCCTACCCATTTTTCTAATACCCAACACAAAAAACTATCTACCACTCATCTTGTTTCACCATCCTCGATAATACCCTCTATAGAGGCAATCTTGATGGTGTAGCACTGTAAATTGTGCTCCCTAAGGGTGAAAACACAATTTCACATTTTATTTGGTGCTTTATTTTGCATCCACTCCCTTAGTGCATTTTAGTACCACTTCCTAGCCTTGAATTTACCCTCCAACTCAAAATAATGTGTTAATACTATCCTAAAAACAATTTTTGAATCACATTACACTAATTTAACTCCAAAAAGCACTTAATTTTTTGATAAATCATAATTAAAAAGACCCAAAACTTTTGGATCACACTTTGATGTATGTAAAACACATGGATAAGGGTGAGGGAAACCTAATCTAGGTGTTTTTCCTCATAAAGAAAGTCCTCAAATTATGTTGTTCTTTATCTTATGTAGTGTGAATTCAATTTCAAGATTTGGTGATAAAGTAACCCCAAAATTTAAATTTAAATTTAAATGACTCATCCTCCACTTTAATTTATTCCTATGTTTCCATATTTAAACATGAATCATTATTTTAAAAAAGCATGCAAACACAATTACAACAAATCTCTACCAAAATTAACATCCTATCCTACAGATTTACAAGCAATTTTCATATTTATCAAGTTAATCATAATGATTGGATTTTTCAATGCCAATGGAAGGACAATTTGGAATCTATGGTTTGTAGATAGATTTGGCTTCTTTCAAGCACCTAATGGCTTGATTTTCAGCTTTTTATCATCTTCCGACTTTGATCTCCTTTCTACCTTAAGTAAGGTATTTGAGCATATTGATTTCCCCTTGAGATTTGACTTTATCTAGGCTTGGATCTTATATTTCATGATTATGCCATTTATGAATGATCTCTAACACACTTGAGTAGGGTTTTTATCATTTATTTTGCATATCATATCTCATTATTGCCTTAGAAACACTTAAGGTTTAGAGAACACACTTTTATCTATCAACAATTCAATTATTCATGGAGGTAGAAATACCAAAATAGGAGTTCAACCGAGGAAAACTCCTATATAACCACCCCTTCCCTTCTCTTTGTTATGTTTTTGCAAGTTAAAACATAGAAAGGACATTTCAGACATGAAAATACAATGCAATCTGTAAGTTACAGATCAACTCAAAAAATATCCATTCTCCGGCTAGGGCACCCTCACCCCTGTCTACTTATTTCAAATCTTGGTTTGTCATAGTTCCCCCTCTATATTTCCTTCTCAAATATATAATTATTTCGTCAATTTCCATTTTTTTCTATGCGAATAATTTATTTTTAAATTAGGTATTCATAATAAATTAGGTTAATTAAATTGCATTTAATCAATCAATTTTCTTTTCAACAAAGGAACTAAGCCTAGAGAAGATTGGATCTTCTTTTAAGTTGTTAGTCAACCTTAACACCCTTTTTAGTTTGAGTTCTAATGTTAAGCCAAGAAGGATTGATCTAGGTTAATCTATTAGTTAGATCTAGGATATCATTTTCCTTATTAACATTTTGGTGAACCTAACATACCTACACTTGCATAATATTTTGAAACTTCATTGCTAAATCTTAGATCTAATTTTTTATTCAAAGCATTAGATCTGAAATTATTTACATTTATAAAAAAAATGTGCATTTACATTGAAAAATAAGATAAATTATCTACATTCATTGATCTTTTGCAAAAAAATGAAGCATTATCTTTTTAATTTTTGATAAGATAACTTATTTTTTATCAGATTTTATTATTTTATGTATTTTGAGTACACTAATGTATAAATTGGATTAAAGATACTAGTAATTTTGAATGGTTTGAAACCCTAACTCATTGCATCTTGTTACTTTTCATAAACAAATTAGGGAACCTTGCAAATTTCTAAGTTTTGTGTAGTTTCAAAGCTAGACTATCACAATCTGATATTTGTGTATACAATGTCACTTGTTTAGACATTTAAACTTTAAAAGCCTACATTTCTAGACTAAGGCACCTTTCCCTTGTCCTACTCTTTTTTTCTCAAATTTTAATGATAGTGTGACCTTTGTACCCTCTACTCAGATCTGGACCCTGTCTCTAGACATCTATCATGTATCAAATATAATCTATTTTACTAGATCAATTCACCTTAAGGAATCAAAACATAAGAAACCATACATTTTAATTGACACTATCATAATTTAAAAATACATTTTTTTTTTGTGATATCTTTAATATCTTGGAAAAGTAAGATTATTCAATCATGTTGAATCTCTTTCTACAATATTTTCATGCATTTGTTGAGCCTTTTAGTAGTGATGATTTTGGTATGTTAGATGAATCTCTCGATTATTTAATATCAAAAAAATCATCCTCTAAGACTCCTAACACTTATATGTGTCAAAGATTAATCAATACAATAAACTCCATAAAACAACTCATCATATATCCTCCTTATCATAATTTTCAACTAAAACTCAACCTATTTTTATTATTGGAGGTCCTTCAAATCAACCTAAAACTACCAGTCACATCTTAAAATTTGTAATACAACTCACTCAAAACAATCGTGTACAACAAAATGTATCGCAACAACCACATTACCATGCAGTTATTCATACATACAATACTCAAAATAACAAACAAGTTAAATAAACACCAGTTATTCCTCATTCAATTTTATTTCCACAACCTATTCTTCCTCCCACACCTCGTCTTCCTCAACATAGTGGTAAGGAGTATGATATTTTTGAGCAGCTTCGTGCTACCCTAGATAAGATCTTTCTTTGGGAACTAATACAAACTTCACCTCCATACCATGCCATGCTCCAAGAGGCTTTGTAAAATATTGTATTACTACCTTTTGTTAAGTCGAAAGATGTAGTAGCCTTGTTAGATGGTATAAATGCAACAAACTTAGATATTGTATTCCATCAAAGTGAGTTACCTTCTTTTGAGACTCAAAAGCAATACAATTCTCTCATGATTTTTTTGACATTAACCAACATGGAATTAGATGTACTCTAGTTGATAATGGATCAAGTCTTAATGTCTGTAGCATTGAAATTTTAAGTAAAATTAGTGTAGATACATATCTCATTAAACTTGATGCTCACCCTATTCGTGGCTTCAATAGTATTGGTTTGTAGACATTGGGAACAATAATATTACCTATTAAGGTGGGAACTACAATTTTTCCTTCCCTTATCCATGTCATACTTGATTCTCTCTTAATCTTCTTCTTGGTATACGTTGGATTCATGCCATGGGAGGATTCTCATCTACCCTTCACCATGTAATGAAATATACATATAATAACAAGATTTATATGGTTAAAGAAAATCTAAAATCTGATAGTTGTTTACAAATGAAACCAAACATAAAACCCATATCCATAAATCTCTTTGTACTTTGGTTCTATATTCAAAAGTGGAACTATTTTCTTCAAATGATAGTGATATTGATTATTGTGAATCACCTATGACTACACTATTTGGCAATGACTGATGCTCATTATATTTTACACCTGCCCTCATTGGAGAGTATAAAATCTCATCATCGAAGCCCAAAGAATCAAAATATGTCTCAACAGCATCAACACAATCTTTGATGATTCTCCTCAAACATCTAATTTCACCACTACAACCACTCCTTCCAATTTTATAATCAATACTAGTTATACATCCACATTTGATGATAGCATTTAAGAAAAACCACTTGATCAAAAGAGATGAAATCTATTTATGGAAGAGGATTTAATTTTTTTCTCAATTTAGATATAAAGGAATGAGATATCAAGGTCCCTCTAGAACTTAACTCATAATTTTAGACAACTGGTCTTGGTCATCATGCTTTAAAACCCACCAAAGCCTCATGTATACCCTCTCTTAATGTGAATGTGATATCTCAAGATTATTCTACATTATAATTTAATCCAAAATGATAGAAACAAACTCTACTACTAAAGAACCATCATTTGATATCTTTCCAACTAATGAAACCTTAGCAGATTTATTGGGAGTTTATGAAAACTTACCTCAATATCATCATGAACACATATTTCTTTTTTTTTAAGTGCTAAAGCATACTTTGGGAAGTATTCTTGTGCATTAGATGATACATCGAGTTCTCAAGAAATGCTCCAAGGATAACCTCATCCCCTTGATGTCCCAAACCATAGTACACTTCTTGTAGGAGATATTGTTGATGTCTTGATGGATCCCTCTAATCTTGAAAAGGTTACTATAATTGGAAAGTTTCATGATTCCAATGAACAACAAGAATATTCTACTCTTTTACATGATTTTATTGAACTAATTTCTTGGTCATATTCTAATATGCATGGTATTGATCCTAAAGCAATAACACATAAAACTGTATTACATGATGATGCTAAGCCAATAAGAAAAAAGATCCATAAAATGAACCCCAAGGTTGCATTATTAGTGAATTTTGAGATTGATAAGCTTTAACAAGTTGGATGTATCCACCCTATTTACTATTCACCTTTGATATTGAATATTATGGATATCACTAATCTCAATAATCATATTCAAATGTGTATTCATTTTCATGTTCTCAATAAAGTCTCTTTGAAAAATTATTTTCCTCTCCCTAACATTGATATGATTATTGATTCTATTGATGGACATGCTTTACTTTCCTTCATGCATGGATTTTCTAGATATAATCATTTTTTTTCAATCCTCGAGATCAATATAAAATGACTTTTATTACACCTCTGGGGAAAATTTTGTTGGGAATTCATGTCATTTGGATTAAAAAATGTTGGAGCAACATATCAACATGTTATAACATTATTTTTTTATGAATTTATTCATAATATCCTAAAGGATTGTGTCGATGATATCTTAGCTAAGCCTATCTCGCATTAAAATCATGTCAAAATCCTTCGACAAATCTTTGAGTGAATTCACAAATATAACATGAGCTCAAACCCTTGTAAATATGATTTTTTTATGGATGGTGGTAAATTATTATAGTTTATCATGTCACATAGAGGTATTGAGGTGGAAATAAAGAAAATCAATGTCGTAATTAATATGCCACCTCCAAAAAACACTTCTCAACTTCATAGTTTACAAGGGAAGATTCAAGTTGTTCATTGATTTGTCTCATTACTAGTGGATCAGACTCTTCTTTCACTCAAATCCTTAAGAAAGATTCTCATTTTTTATGGAATGAAGATTGTAAAAAAGCCTTTGATAATTTTAAAAAATACATCACTAATCCTCCTATTTTACAACTAGCTACCTCATGGTGTACTTTCCTTTTTTACACTTCTACTTCATCTAATGCTCTCATACCATTATTGGCACAACGCGAAAAATGATGGTAAAGAACATCTTGTATACTATATTAGTCATACTTTACTCGATTATGAGGTTTGATATACCACAATAGAGAAATAATGTTTATCTCTTGTGTTTACCACACATAAGTTGAGACATTATCTTTTAAACATTGAAATCCATGTCATTGTAAAATTTGATCCATGAAAACATATATTTTCCAAAACTGATTTATCAAGACAACTTTCTAAATGGGTAATGTTAACAAAATTTGACCTCAAGTTTGTCTCTCAAAAGGAAATTAAGGGTCAAGAATCTAATCACTTAGCTGACACTCCTTCACCACTTGCTTTACCAAATCAAGAATTATTTCCTGATGATCATGTCCTTTCACTAGAATTGATAAGACATGGGATTTATTATTTTATTGTTTTATACTAATACCCCCTTTAGGCAAGCCACTTCCTCTATCTTACCATATAAATTTCCTATGCACTAACAAAATTATGGAATATGAAGCTCTTATTACTATTTTGTGTGCACAGTTATCCCTTAATATCCAACATCTTCATATTTTCAAAGATTATCAATGAATTATAATAAAAATTAATGGATCTTATCAAGAAAAATAAGATAAAATATCTCAATATTGCGACTTAAACTTGTCTATATTAAAACATTTTTTTCTTACACCATTGATAATATCCCTTGAAAAGATAATCAACATGCAAATGCAATTGTGAGTGTTGCTACCCTTATATCCCTTGATGATTCATCCATAGATTTCAAGTTTACCATTTATAACCTCTCTTACCAATAAATCTCTAAAAATTATAATGATATTTTTTTGTCACAAAATTGATTTAGATGAATGGTACTCCCATATATTTCAATATTTGTGTGATGGTACATTTCTTGACCCTTCGTCCAAAAATATGCAAGCTCACATTTGGAAGCTTGTGGTACAATATATCATTTTATCTTACATCTTATACCAAATGGGATATAATGGTCTTCTTCTTTATTGTCTTAACAAATCAAAGATCCCCATTTCCCTTGAAGAGGCCCATTTAGGTGCTTGTGGAGGAAATTTTGGTGGTTGATCTTTGGGTTTTACTATTAGAAAATTATAGAACAATATTATTTTTCCTTTGTCAAAAAGTTCCCTCAATGTCAACAACATAATAATTTGACTCATGCTACTGCCCAAGAACTTTGTGCTCAAATCTCTCCTTGGCCATTTTCCATGTGGGGCTTGGATATTATTGTAAAAATTTATCCTCCTTTCTAATGGCATACATTTATCATGACAACTATGGATTACTTCATGAAATGGGTCAAAGTGATTCCACTTTGATCAATGACAAATAAAGTTATCTGTCACTTTAGTTTTGATACTATTGTTGCATGATTTGGTCTTCCTTTTGCTTTAGTTTTTGATAATGGTGCATCATTTAAGAACAAAGAAGTGGAGAAGTTCCTTGAAAATTTTCACATCCAACATCGCTTCTCAACACCATACTATCATCAATCAAATGATCAATTAGAAGCTTCTAACAAAATAATCAAATAAATATTAATAAAAATTGTTAATAAACATGGTAAATATTGGCATACTCAACACTCTTATGTATTATGGGTTTATCGAGCAAGCATTCTTATGTCTATGAGTACCACTCCATACAACCTTGTGTATGGAACCAATGTCATCATGCCTTTGAAGTTAGAAATTCCTCCATTATGAATTTATCTCAATGGCATCCTAGATGACAATTCTTATAAAGAACAATGGATTCCACAACTTGAGGTGCTCGATGAACAATGTGTACGTGCTCTCAAAAATTTACAAGCTTATCAAAAAATCCATCAACGCAAATAAGTTATGAGCATGTCATTCTTCATTCATTCAAGGTTGGTGACCTAGTGCTTTATTAAAATCAACGTAATGTGAATATTGTGATGAGAGAAAAAGGGAAGTTCTATCTAAATTCGTTGGGACCTTACATCATCATAGAAGCATATGAATCAAGTGCATATAAGCTCTCTACAATGGACGATGTGCCTCTCAAATAACTTATTAGTTTTATGCATTTGTGTAAGTTTTATGCTTAAATTCTTCTCATTTTATTTTTGAATGATATACCATTGTTTAAAGCATGTGTGTTAGATAGTTAATACTTTTACCTATTTTATGTATTGCTTCATTCATGAAAAAAAATTGTGTATCTTTAATTTTGAAAAAAAATATTTATTATGATAATTATTGTTAGCATACAATTTAGTAGTTTATGTACCATGTTAATTAGATAATTATTACACTTAATTGCATTGTTTAATTAGATCATAAGTGTATTTAGTTCAGTATGTGTACATTATTCAAGTATGTGTTGCATTTTATTAAACATTTTTTCCTAGGTTGTTCAATTAGATCAGATAACCATTAACCAATACATGTATCAATTAGATCATTTTCATATTTATTAAATGAACTTGATTAGAATATTTAATTAAATCACAAGTGTATCCAATTTTCTATGCATGTCAATTAATTCACATTTGCACATATTGGTTCCATTTAATTAAAGCAATATATCACATGGTTTTAATTAAATCATAAATAACATTAAAGAATCTCATAACACATATATGTCAAATAAAAATGCTAATATATATCATAATATCTAGATATACATTTGCATATCACCACTCTAACAAATGTGGTGTATCATACATAATCATGTCATCAACCTATAGGCCCATGGCTATCATATTGGTGCAAAATAGTAAGTTGTAACTCCTAAAACTAATTTATTTCTATAGACCCCTGATCTCACCTCTAAGCTTTGTCGCTACCTCTTGCATCTCTATATAATGTTGTTGTAGTCAATCTCTCTCAGTTCACACTCTATCTATCTCTACCAGTAAGATAATATGAGAGAAATCAACAAAATATGATACTCCTACTCTCAACTCCCAAATATTAGCTAGGGCCTGGTCTCTCTTTGCTATAATCTCCTCATATGCATCTTTCAGCCATACCATAGACTCAAACTCTATATTTTTCCCTATGGTCTACTATGGTCTATAATTGGATTGCACCAGTTGTTGAAGTTGTACATCAAGGATAACCTCTCCCATGACTCAACCCATATAGTCAAGCCAATCTTGAGTGCCAACTACAAGAATAAAAATAAATCATTGGTTCAAATATCTCATCATATAAATCTAAACTAAAATAAAATGCAACATCTGGTGTGATAAATTATAACATGCATATATCATCTCACCTTGATCACCAACTTGTTAGTGAGGATCTCTAGGTGTAGTAATTGTAGCTATACTTGGATTCACTCACAAGGTTGGGGGCATGGTAGCAATTTCTTTACTCATCTTCCATGCTCATGGAAACTCAATCTCTTCACTATAGTAGGAAGTGTTTATGATATGTGAGGATGAGACTTAGGCATCTCCTTGGGGACATCATTGGCCTCCTCCTACTCTCTAAGATCTCCTCTTGATGTTGTTATCAGATGATCCTCTTCATCATCACCTCTCCGAATACCACCATCATTTTCTATCTCCCGCTTGAAATTGTCACTACACTGTGGCCATGGCCTTGGGTTATTGGTAGAATGGTCTATAGGAAATACAAGATCTAGACAAGAAATGCTCCACCATGTCGTGTATGTGATACTCACTCAAACATCATATGCATCAAAAACAATATGTGCATCTCACTCCTCATCTTCAGAATTACTTGAGGAGATGTTCATGATAGTAGGGTGAGCCACATCTTTGGGTCTAGCACTATTGTGAGCTAATTGGATATACACCAGTCAGGCAACAAGGATTCCTTGAGGATGACCAAATAATTGGGTCACTCGATTATAGTAGAAAGGCATAACAATGTATATACTCATTGAAAAAAGACCAATCTTGTTGCATCCTCACTAGCTACTAAGGCTCACCTAACTTGTCTTGTAGCCGCCTATATGGCTTTCATGTCACGCCCATGGCTCATAATCAATCAAAAACCACTCGCCAATATAATAAATCATCAAACCACCATGGTATCTTCAAAAGGTAGGCATATGATCGAGGAAAGGTCCATGTTGTCTCTATCAAATACTCCATGAGTCATATGCATGCAATGTGCTCATACGCTTATACCTAGAGAAGAGTGCACGTCATCAAACTATGTAACTCATAATGTACATGATGGTTTGGATCATGGTAGAGGTGGGCCAACATGCTTTTCCCTCAAGTGAACACGGTGTGCTAACCCTCCATTACATGAATGGTGTGTACGATACCCCTATAAAGGTGTGTGTCTCACCCATTAGGTTCTACTACAAGTGCTATGGTCACTATCAAAATATGATGTATAATGGGGATATCTACATCACCATGTAGTAGCCATCACAAATATATCTAGCCATTTCCATCCTTTAGCATAGCTTGGCTGATGCAATACATTTGATCATCTAGGATTTCATCTGGTTTTATCTCCTCAATAAATATGGTCTTAACCCATATGGGAAATAATAGAATCTTGTATAAATCCTCAAGTTTCATGGTTATCTTCCCCATTGGAAGATGGAAGGTTGAGGTTTCTACATCCCACTGCTCCATAAGTTTCATCAACATAGCATTATGATATCTCATGGTCAGCATGGTATATACCCATAATAATCCCACATCTCTAAGGTACCTTGCTTCTATTGGTGACAGTATCTCAACATGCTCAAGTAAGATTCTATACACAAGACCTCCTAAGTTCTCTTGCATATGTTTTAGTACTTATCAATCATCAACACATCCATTCACCAATTCCTTGAGCAAATATTAAGCAAATCTTAAGTCAAATCAGCATGTTTTCAGTCAAATATCTTAGATAGGAGTGCCCCCTAGTGGTCTAGGGTGCCCATTTAGGATCTTGGTGCCTAGGTTGGACTAAGGTGCCACAAAGGACCAAGGCATCTAGTTTCCATAGGGGTGTCCCATATTTGAAAAATCAAATAAAAACATTGGAAATTGAACTCCTAAATACATTAAAAGTGAAAATATGACTTACCTCTCATGTCGGCACTCCCTGTATGATGTGATCTTGTAGGGCCTCTAGCTTGGGTGTGTGGTGATCATCATTATGGTATATTTTCTCTTGAGGATGCTCAAGTCCACTCAAGAGGCTCTCACACTACAAATTCAAAATGAATGGTGAAAAATTAAAAGAATTTACTCATTATAATAGAAACAAGAAATGAAACATCTTTTTCTCCCTTTCAAACCACTCTTCATTTGAATCATCACAACTTGGGCTTGCAAACTCAAATTTTCATGCCATGTATTGCATTAGAATCTTGGTTTCACCCTAGATCTATTACAATCATTTTCGTCTTGGTGTTATTTTTTATAAATGACCCTACCAAAGTTGTTTTCATCAAAAACCTAAATAGTTTGACATGGAAAGATTACCACTCTATTTCTATATCCATAAAGAAAGAAAAAATAGAGAGCATACATCTACCCTCGAATTTCATTCTACTTATATTTTTTTGGACTATTGTATTCATTTATGTGTTCAAGATGGCTTCAGATTTTTAACGAGTTGGTTTTGCAAGATGCAGTTTCTAACGTTGTGGTTTTATGGGTTACTATGCACTAAGGGCTTCATTCTCACACTTAGCAATGTTCTACATCCTCTAAAGCATCCTTTTTGGTATCCCTTTTCATATGTTATAATTTACTTTTCCTATACTTTAGCTTGCATATGCATGTAGTGTCATACAACTGCTAAAGTGGGGGCTAAGTGTAGCATCGTAAATTGTGAGCTCCCTAAGGGTGAAAGCATAATTTTCACACTTTATTTGGTTCTCATTATTGTTTTGACTCCATTCGTTAATTTTAGAACCACTTTCTAGCCTTGAATTTACCTTCCAACTCAAGATAATGTGTTAATACTACCCTAAAAACACCTTTTAATCACATTACACCCTTTTAACTCCAACAAACACTCGATTTTTAGATAAATTCTAATTAAAAAGATCCTAAAATTTTGGCTCATACTTTGATGTGTGTAAAACACATGCAAAAGGGTGAGGGTTCACTAGTCCAAGTGTTTTTCCTATTAAAGTAGGTCCTAAATTTATGTCACTCTTTATCTTATGTAACATGAATTCAATTTCAATATTTGGAAGTAAATTAATCCTAGAATTCAAATTTAAATGAGTTAGCCTACACTTTAATTTACTTCTATGTTTTCCCATTTAAACATGAATCATTATTTCAAAAATTATGTAATCACAATTATAGCAAAGCTCTACCAAAATTGACATCTTATCTTATAGATTTACAAGCAATTTTTAAATTTATCAAGTTAATCATAATGATTGGAGTTTGATGCCAATGGAATGAAAAATTGGAATCTAAGGTTTGTGGATAACTTTGGATTCTTTCAAGCACCTAATGACTATTTTTAGCATGTTCTAATCTTCATAATTTGATCTCCTTATTGTCCTAAGTAAGGTATTTGAGCACATTGATTTTCCCTTGAGTATTTGACTCTCTTGGCTTGGGTCTTACATTTCATGATTGTGTCATTTAGGAATCCTCTCTAACACACTCAAGTAGGGTTTTTATCATTTATTTTGCATATCATAGCTCGTTACAACCTTAGGCACACGTAAGGCTTAGAGCACACACTTTTATCTATCAACAAATCAACTATTTATGGAGGTAGAAATACCAAAACAGGGGTGTGACCGAATCAAAATCCTATATAGCCACACCTTTCCTTCTCTTTGTTATGTTTTTGTAGGTTTAGACCCAAAAATGACAGATTTTGAGACATGAAAGTACATTGTAGACTTGTAAGTTACAGATCAAGTTTTGAGTGCTCAAAAATCTCTATTATAAGACTAGGGCACCATCACTCTTGTTTGCTTATTTTAGATCCTGCTTATTTTTGTAGGCACCCCTTTATCTGTCCTTGGATCTACAATTATTTTTGTCAATTATTGTTTTTGTTTATGTGAGTAATTCATGTTTTTAAATTAAGTCTTCATAAAAATTCAAGTTAATTAAATCACATTAAATCAATTTTCTTTGCAATAAAGGAACTAAGCCTAGGGTAGATTGGCTCTTCTTTTAGGTTGTTAGCTAATCTTAACACCCTTATTGGTTTGAATTCAATTGTTAAGCCAAGAAATGATTGATCTAGGTTATTTTATTCGTTAGATCTAGGATCTCGTTTTCCCCCTTAATAGATGATAACCTCCTAAGGTTTCTCAACACAAATGAACCCCAAACTTCTTTACATAAGGTGCATGAAGGTAGTTGTGGTGCACATTCTAGTGGTCTTCCACTTGCTAAAAATTTATGAAGAATAGATTGTTACTAGCCTAGCTAGGAACAAGATGCTAACCAGTTTGTTAAGAAATTCTTACAGTTCTAGTAGCATGGAGATATAATCTATGCATCCTCATAGGAATTGCAACCCATTAATAATCCATGGAATTTCTCATAGTGGGGCCTTGACCTCATCGAAAAAAGTCACCCCTCTTCCTCTGATGGTCATAAATTCATAATTATCACCATTAAGTGCTTTACAAAGTGGGAAAAATCCATTCCACTAACCCACATCATCAAAAAGAAAATCACAAAATTTATCCTCTACTACATCATATTTCATTATGATATTCACATTACTATTATCACAAATAATGGAAAACCATTCAAGAACAAAGAAATATACACCCTATGCACAAAAATTATATATCTAACATTGCTTTTCCATGGCCAAGATGATTCTTTTAATAAAATTGCCTTTAAAATCCTTTAAAATACAATCAATGAAGTTGGTCATGATTGGCACCTCCAAATTAATCCCGCCTTATGTACCTATGGCACTAGTATCCATAAACCCACTAGTGTGACATGAATTCACTTATCTTTAGCTCTAAGTCCTTTTTTTCAATTGAGGTCAAGCTCCCCTCACTTAGAATATCTTTGCAATATATAAATTGATGAGGAGTATTAGGTTGCACACCTAATAAGCTAGAGATATTGAATGAAAGGTGTCTCATTGACCTAAATCATTGACATGCATATCATAAAATACTTTGTCACAATTATAAGAAGAAGATAAAAACATGTTAGTTTGAGATCAATGCTCTAGTACTCAAGGAAATTATAGGTTTTCATTTCATAGTATTAGTGATCTATTTGAATACTACCCATTCCATCTATTAGACTAGAAAATAGAATATAATAAATGCATAAATCATCAAATGGTAACCATAAAACCGTAAGATTTAAGCAAAACTATTCTAATCTAACAATAGAGCACAAATATGACAAAAAATTTAAATTGAAATAATGCAATTATACCTTCCTATGCTAACAATGATTCATCTCCATTGCTCTTCTCCTTTTTATTTTTGGAAGCTTTTTAATGTTGCTCTCAGTCTTCTAAGTGGACTAATATGATAAGCCCATGACAATAGTTTTGGTAAGAATTCAAAGACTATGGTTTACGTTAATGTGTTTTATGCACCCTCAACACAGGTAATGTGTAGATGCACTACCTCTCTTGAAAGACAATCTTCCACAATCAGATTGCAAACACTATCCCAAGGTCTCTAATGTCAGGTCTTGACGATTGCTTGGAATATCTTAGTTGTTTGATGTGATTTGCTGGAATCACAAGGCGGTCTTACGGATGGGTTACAAAGCATGGAAGTTGGATCTTGAAATGGAGTTCTTAAGATGGAAAGTTGTTATGCATTGGCTGTAGGTTCAAACAACAGTCTTGGACTCCATTTTGTTGTTAGATTTGGCTTTACAATGTGCAATGAACCTTAGCATAGGTCAATTATTAAAAAAAAAGAAAAGAAGGCAAGAAAGAGGGAAAGTTCCTAAGTCTGCAACTAACTGTGAATAGTGACAATGGAGTTCCTGCAATGGACAACTTCTCGAAACAATATCCCACTTAACCAGAGATCTCACAGTATCATGGAAATTGTGCTATCTTCTAAGGTCTGCAGATACTTTGTCCTTCATTCACCATGTACATGCATGAATCAAAGATAAATGTTTTGGAGCAGCTTTGAATTCAAGTCCAGGCTAACTTTGCACAGCTATCTACCATCAACAAATAGCAAAAAGTATGGACAAAGAAGTCATCAACATGGCAGGAATTTTCATAATCACATAACAACATTCCTAAAATCTATCCAAAGCAAGAGAACAATTAACTAAAACAGCAGTAAAACCTAAGTTAAACATCTAACATTGGAGATTGAATCAAGTAACATGAGAGAAAATAAGAAAATACACCAAGTCAATGCCTTTTCCTTATAAATTTCTGCAGCATGTCTTTACAACAACTCAACTCTCTCTTTGCAAATGAGAGGAGAGCCCTATTTATAGTTCCCAAAAGATT
>VDFB02199458.1:83844-99043 GCA_007258455.2 Sequoia sempervirens | reverse complement strand
CCACCACTTTATGTTGTTTTCTCTCTTCTTCTTGCATTTCTTTCTCTAACCTAGCCTGTCTTCTCTCTTCAGCCTTTCTCTAGGCTTTTTCTCATTGAGTTTCCACACCAGTCTGCTTGCAGCTGCTTATTCACTCTATTCATAATGAACACAACAAAACTACAATATTTTTGTAGGCGTCTACACAAAATATGTGGAACATCCTGCTCAACATAATGTGGGATTCATGGACCTAAAATGTGTCTTCTCCCTGTGGGTACCTGTGGAATAAGAATATCCCAAGAAATAGGGACAGTTTCTTGACTATATAGTATTTATTATTAAATTAGCCACCTTTGTTAGCAAATAATAGACTACATCATTTCTTTTTCCCCATTTTCCTTGCCTTTTCTACTTTTTCTCAATAACTTTCTTTGAAATTAAAAACACTACTTATATATCTACTTTGTTTGGCCCATTTTGTCATGGACAAATTTTTTTGATACCACTCATTTTCAGTGATAGTGAAGAGAAAAGCATTTGCACACGAAAATCTAAATCTGGTATTATGTTAATATATTTTCTTTTCTTCCCTTTCATACCTAGAGACACAAAACTTGGGAATTATTGTTTCAACATATTATGCTATTTAAAATTTAAATGATGGTTGTTAATAATTTAGAGAGAGATTTTTTTTTTTAAAAAAAAAGAGAAGGGGTAAAAATTTATTCTAAATCCAAGACAACCAAGTACAAAGGCCTACCAAACCAGTAGAACACAACAAAACAACAACATCACTACATATTCCCTGCATTTCACACAATTCTCCAGTGGTCCCAAGATAATCAGAGGTAACTCATCCTTCTTAACACACATCCCAACCATCCCTATTCTTCCTGAGGCTCCACTTTCAAGCAAATGTACCACTCTGTTTCCATTCTCCTTTTCTAGGGATAAAAGGAGACAAAATCCAAGGAATTGCATACACTTAAAATCTGTCTGACCATCGAAGCTAAATGCCAACTAACACCATCCAACCTCTGGTTGTTCAACATATCCACCACAATCTGAGAGTCAGACTCACAGATAATCCTCCTCCAAATTCTTAAAGAGCATTCTCACAATAACTGCTAATCTTTAATAGCAAGGCCTAATCAGATTTGAGCATAGAGTGCCTCTGAAACAGAGAAGAAAATAGCATCAAATTATCTTTGAATTCTCTGTACCTATATACCTCAAACTGAAGATATGTCCAGTAGTTCCCACTTAGAAGAACCATCATTGGGAGAGCACCTTTTAGGACCTCCCAAATCGAGGTGTGGGAGGCATCTACTTCCCATCACGACAAACCCGTTGCTTGACATGTCGGGGTCTATTTCCAACAATGCATCCCCTACTATTATCCCCCAGGTTCAAATCCCTCATAATAGCATAATCACCCAGATCAATATTATTAGACATATCACACTTAGCAAAGATAGTCTCCTGAAGCCTGCTAATAATCTTTTTCCACAATTGACAACTTCCTAATTTGAAGCCACAAAAAACTCTATGATTCCTCTCCAGCCAAAGGTTCCAGAGAATGAAAATAGGCCCAATAGCCCAGGCCACCTGTAGGAAAGAAGTCTTCGCTGGAGGCTTGCCCAAGCTCTCCCAAAACTGAATTAGGGATGAAGCATGAACACAACCCTGATGCCAAGCCTCCCACCACCTGTGCCAAATCTCTCTAGAAAAAGGGTAGAGAAAGAACAAGTGGGAAGAACATTCTTCACTGACAAACAAAGGAAGCAAATAGGTGGTCCTTGAAAACCACGCTTGCGAAGATTCTCCCAAGTGAGACATTTCTTCTGAGAAACCAACCATAAGAAAAAATTGCATTTGGGCCAAGAAAAGTTGTTCCAAACCTTCTTCCACCAGGGCACCTCAGCTGGACCATGTAAGTTCCTGTCAAGCACAGCATAGCCTCGAGCAACAGTAAATTTACCTTTTGGGCTAGGACTTCAAGCCAACTTGTCCCTCTCATTAAGGGAGCTGCAAAGCCTACCCTCCAAGACTTTAGACAGAACAACACGATCCTCCTTAGAACCACCCATGGGCCACTCCTGAGGATCCTTCCAGCAAGACACCTCCACCTGACCAATACACTTGATTGTTTTAAAATGCTCCACCTTAATCCATCCGGCATAAAAAAAAATATGGCAGAGAGGTTAAAGTTGAGGGAGACTAGAAAGAATGGGAGGGTGGCCATCCCAAGAGTCCTGCCAAAACAGAGCATCAGAGCCTCTATTATAGATCTAGAAGAGACCATCCTTAATAAGTTGAGCTCCCTTCTTAAGAGTATCCCAAATACAGGAACCTTTTCCCAACAAAGCAAGCCACGACACATCTTGGCTCTCAACACCTGGAAGATACTTGAGAGCAAGAATCTTGGCCCAATCCTAATCCTGATTGTTGCACCATCTCCAATACAACTTGGCTGCCAAGGCCGTGACCACAAGAGCCATAGACCTAAGACCAAGGCCCCCAACATGCTTCGGCCTGCAGACAGACTCCCACTTGACTAAACTCCACTTCGAGGAGAGAAGGTTGCCCGACCAAAGGAATTACCGAGATAGAGCATCAAATTCCCTCACAAAGGAGGAAGGGGGAACCTGCACACAACACCTATAAATGGGGAGAGACTACACCACAGTCTTTAGGATAATCACTCTCTTAGTAGAAGAGAGCCATCTGTAAGTCCAGTGACCAACCTTACTCCAGAATTTATCCAAAATCCCCTGCCAAAAATCTCTACGCTGAGATCCCAAAGCCAAAGGAATCCCAAGGTACATCAAGGGAAGAGAACCAATCTGAAATCTAAGAATCCTAGCAATCCTGTTCTAAATAAGCCGAGGAGTATTAAAGAAATAAATGGAAGATTTATCATCATTAATACTATGACCTGAAGCTTTCAAATAGATGTCTAAAGCTCTCCTGAAGTTCACTGCCTCACTAATTCTAGCCAAGCCCATCAGCCCTGTGTCATCCACAAACTGAAGATGAGAGTAGGGAGGAAGATTATTGTTCCAGCTCCAACCATGTATAAGACCTTGCCTCACCTGAGATTTAATAAATCTGCCAAGACCCTCCACCATGATAATGAATAGATAGGGAGATAGAGGGTCCCTTTGTCGAAGTCCCCGAGAAGCACTAAACAAATCTGAAGGTTCCCCATTAATGAGAACAGAAAAGGAGGACGAGGTCACACAACTGAGAACCCAATTCACCCACTCCTCTTCAAAGCCAAAAGCCAAGATAATTTTCTGTAAGAACTCCTAGCTCACCCGATCATAAGCTTTAGCCATATCAAGTTTAATGAACATAGCCTTTTCCTTAGAGGAAGCCATAGAGTGAATAGCCTCCATTGCTATCATGACACCATCCAAAATTTGTCTTCCTTCAACAAAACCACCCTGCTCAGCAGAGATTAAAGCACAAAGGAGTGGTTTGAGTCTCTCAGCAATCAATTTGGTGATGATCTTGTAGACAACATTGCATAAAGCAATAGGCCTGAATTGATCCAACCGATTAGCCCCCTCCTTAGGTATGAGAGCCAAAAAAGTAGAATTCAAAGACTTAAGCATTTGTTTGTTCCTATGTGATTCTTGAACCACCTCAAGGAGATCATACTTTATTATTTCCCAGAATTCCTGAAAGAACTCAATCGGAGACCCATCTGGGCCTGGAGCTTTACCTTTTTTCATATTATACACAACTTTCTCCAATTCAGGTAACAAGATTGGACATAAGAGAGCCCCATTCATCTTTGCAGAGACCAGGTGGGGAATACAATCCAAGATGGCCCTCTCTTCGGTCCTAGTTGCAAGATCCTCCCTAGTAAATAGACTTGAAAAATAATTGACAACTTCCTTGGAAATTTCTTCACAAGACGAGAGCTGGGCCCCTTCAGGCGAAACAAGAGAGGAAATATAGTTCCCCTACCTCCGAGCCTTAACCTAGTTATGAAAAAATGCCGTGTTCCTATCCCCTTCCTGAAGCCAATCAATACGAGATTTCTGCTTCCAGAAAATCTCCTCCCGATGCTCCCACTCTTCTAAGCCCTTTAGAGCCAAGGACTCAGCATTCCTGAGATCAGAGGACAACCCTTGGTCTCGAATTTGACGAGTAACCCTATCCAACTTGGACTGAGCAGCTATCTTCTGAGCATGCAGGTTCCCAAAACATTGTTTATTCCACCTCTTAAGCCTGTACTTCACATGTTGAAGCCTCTTACTAAAAGTAAACATGGCCGTCCCATGGGCAGGCATCCCTTCATACCACCAATCTAGCATAAGATCCTGTAGAGATTGATCTCTTAACCACATCAACTGAAATTTGAAAGAAGGATTTTTGGTGACTCCATATGAGGAGACAGAGAATTTGATAGGCCAATGATCAGAGCCCCTCCAATGAAGAATTTCTAAATTGGTGGTCCACCTGCTGGTCATCCAATAACAGGATACCAGAAATCTATCAAGCCTTTCTGAGATAGCCTCAACACCACACCTCCTATTATTCCATGTAAATACACCATTGATTGGCTTCATATCAATGAGATTTAGGAAACCAATATTATCTCTGAGCAAATTTGAAGAAGGGTCCAGCTTGGCTAACCCACCTCGTTTTTCATCCAAACTTATAACAGCATTAAAATCACCAGCCATAATCCATGGGAGAAACGGGTCCAGAGATCGGATAAAGTTGATGTGAGCCCAAAGATGTGACTTACTTGAAAGATCAGTAGGAGCATAAATATTGGAGAAAAGGCATCTTTCTCCAGTCTCAAAACTAGAGGCAACCATAGAAATGGAAGACCGGCTAGAAATCCACCATAAGGGGGAAACTTTCCTTGGGTTCCAGAAACAAGCCACCCCCCCAGAACTGCTCAAAGCCCCCACCCCCTGCCAACAGCCTTGGGGCCAGATACATGGAGCACAATTAGCCAAACCATCCACTGTAAGCTTGGTTTCCTGAATAAAGACCACATCAGGAGACTGAGACTCAATTAATCTGCGAACAACCTTTTGTCTAGGGATGTTGTTCAACCCCCTTACATAACATGATAAAACAATCATTTATGGGGGTGGGAGAATTGGGAATCAATGGGTTTCACAGACCCAGACTCAACCAATGTATCACCCATAATTTTGACCTTCTCTTGATCAGTCTTCCTTCCACTCCTTGACGGTTTATCTAGAGGCCCCTTTTTAAATGATTTTTGCTGCAAGCCTAAGGCAGGAGAAGCCTTATTACCATTCACAGGATCCGAGGTCTCCTTAGTAGCAGGGGGAACATGAGCCACCACAACTGTACCAATCGGAGCCTGTGACCCCTGGAGATCTCCGATATTCTGAACTTGAGAAGGCAAATCCATAGCCATCTGACCTACCTGTTGGTCCCCTGAAGATAAAATCTGATCCTCCTCCTTTGTATCCTCATCCTGAGCCTCAAGCTGACCTTTAGCCCCAGAAGAGAGCTCAATTGGAATTCCTTCCTCTTGGACTAAGCTATCAAGAGCCTCAAACCTGTTAAAGGTGCCATCATTCTGTCTATCCATCCAGGTTCTCTTCTTGCCTTTGCCTTTGTTAGGAGACTTAACTGAAATAAATCCCTCCTTATCAACAGGTCCATCAGAAAAAGGAGCCTTCCCCTTGTCCTCCCTAGGAGGTCCAGAGGCAGCCAAGGGGGAAGATTTAAATCTGGGACATCTACGATGTAGATGACCATATTCATGGCAATTTCTGCATCTAAATGGTAGGGTCTCGTAATCCAGCTGTTGGATCCAAGAAGATGAACCCATGCAAATCTCCGTAGAATTTGGTAATGGATTATTTAAATCAACTTCTACACAAATACGAGCAAAAGAAATTACCTTACAATCTTGAGTTTGTGTAGCCGATCCCACAGGTTTCCCAAGAAGCAAAGAGATTGAATGAAGAATATCTTCCCTCCAGAATTCCAAAGGAAGCCTCGGCAATCGAACCCACATAGGCACCCGTGAGGGGATCTCTTCAGCAGAGTTGAAGCCCATGTGCCAAGGCTTGATGAAGAGCCCCATCTAGTTAAAGAAATAAGGGCCTCCTTCAAAAGCCCTATTCCTATCCGACATGCTTGAAAAGATAACCAAAAAATAGTTATTAGCCGCTAAAAGAATCTCCATATCTCCTTTAGGGTTCCAAACTCGACGTGCCTAGGATTCCAACACAGGTAGAGAAAGACGAAGGCCCAAAAATTTGCAAATAAGGGCATGATTGCACCCGTGTTCAACATCCTCCGAAACTTGCTCAGGTTGAATAACCAAAACTGGTCAATCTTCAGATCTCTCCAAACATCCTTTTACTTTTTTTATTCTAAACATCCCTTTTGAAGAGGAGGCACCTTCCCTAGATTGGGGTTTACCTGTCCGTTCCTTACTACTGGCATGCATCGGAGAAGACAGATCTATCATCTCCAAATCCCCTAAGGATACCTGAGAAGAAGCTAGACCACGATTCTCCATGGCCCAACGAACCAAATCTTCAACAAAAAAGAGAATGAGACGGGGCAAGCGACCCATAGTCTCAAACTGCCACACACCTCCCGCCAAGGACACACCACGCACAAAAACCAGGGAAAAAAATGCCCACCCACCAGCCAAAAAAGATTAGACACCCCTGCCCGACCAAAGCAAGACCCCTGCAAGCAAACAAAAACCCCCCGCAAGCTACAAAAAGCTCGAAATCTAAGCATGAACGCCAAAAGCAGAACGGGCTATGGCATGTAGGCCCTAGCTCGCACCAGACCTCCGCACAGCTCCATCCAAGCCCCCTCCAAAAAAAATTACTCCTACAAGTGGTAGTTTAAGATTTAAGGATAAAAAAATCCAGAGAGAAAATTAGAACACCTAATTTATCTTAATTATTTTTGGAAAAGAGAAAAATTAAATTGTAGTAGTGGATATGTTGAATTAGATAAACTAATGAAATAAGCATAAGAGTCGTGATGTCTAAAGGGATTATAATTTTGAAGTGGGTTTATTATTTCAACTCCTTTTATGACAATATGTGTCTTTTTGTATGTTTTTTAAATGGTTAATTTGAAATTTCAAGTTCATATTTATTTTGTAGGAAAAGAATTGAAGGATTTGATACACGTTCTTTCAACGCAATCATTTTATGAAGTATAAAATGGTATTGAGAATTTTTTACAAGATAATTATTTCTTTGAATTAAGCAATTTGAAAAGTATTCTACACTCTAATAACTATTTTGTAAGTATTGGTCAAAATATAAACGTACAATTATAAAAAATCTTGTAACAAAAGAAATTAATTTTGTTGCAGATTAGAAAGAAATGTTTCTTGACTAAGTTCATCTTCATTGAAGCCTTCATTCATATTCACATCTTACTTAGCACCTAGATTATTATTTTTGCCATCTCTTCAACAAATGCAATAAAAAACTTTAAAATGACAATTCCTTAAAATTGGTATATGTACCACAATAACCTACTTAGGTATATCAACATTAACTTGTTGATGTTATCCCATTTCCATGTATTTCTCTCTGTCTTAGTCTATGTTAGTCTATGACACATCTACCCTCAATCCAACGTTTGCTTAAAACACGTTTTTATCTCATCATCATAAATAATGGCTCTTGATTTCCACAGTCTTTAGATCTCTTTGACATTTGAACTTTTCCATATTTGGCTGCTTGTCTCATCATTTTGGTTGTTTGTGTTTTGATGAAAAAGTCATTTTTTTACATTTTGTAGTCTATACCAATAAAAACTTTGTAATGAATGTCATTAATGAATCTATTTCATGAATTAAGAATAAACGATATTTATTCAATCTTTAATGTAGGAAGCATTTACTTTTTTCAGTGCCAAATTTAAACTACAATCATACATTATTAAATGTGTTCATATTATTTATTTATTTATTTATTTCATGTTTATGTAAATCTTACATTCTTTCAAAATGTATAATTTCTTTGGTTGATCTGATATTATAATAAGCATTTGTAGACTAAAAGGTCACTCAATTTTAAATCTCCAAATATGTATTACAAATATTTTGCATATTTTGCAAACAAGATTGTATATATTTTAAACCACTTTCTTTCCATGTTTACTTATATATATTTTTCTATTGGCGTAACCCTTGCACCCCTTCGGGTGCAAGTGCTAGGTCTATGGCAATGAGCCCTCCAGGTGGTTAACCCTTGTTGGATAGTGAGTCTTGATCCAAATAGCGAGTCATGTTTTGGCAGCGAGCCTTCTCTGACAATGAGTCTTTGTATTCAGTTTTGATATTCTCTATGGTGCGAGTTAATCCTCACCGTGGTTTTTCCCTTATTGGGTTTTCCAGGTAAATCTAGTGTTATTGTGTGTGATGTTTTTAGTTTTTGCTTTTGCACTTAATAGTTAATTACATTAGCAGAGTAAAGGTTTTGTGAATGATATTTGATCTAATATTTGGTGGAAGTGCTTAAAGGTTAAAATTTGTTACAACTGATTGACCCCCTCTCAATTGTCTTGTTCAACACTGTTTGTGCGCAGTGAATTGTCACCATTTTGCCGACAGGATAAATTAAATTTTGCCTATTTTCTAATGTTTAAATGTCAATTTATTTAAAATATTCCTAATGTTTTAAATATTTCCAAAGTATAAAAGCACGTAAATGTGAAGTATTTAGGGATGATTTAATACTTTGCAAACTTTATAAAACTTTAGAAATAAATAAATTTGTCTCACAAAAGTCTTTCCCCATAATCCACAACAGTAGGAAGTGCTGCCGCCAGAGAGGTTTTTTGCGGGAGTACGAGAAAGCAAGGAAATTGCTTTTCTTGGACACCAATTTCATTTCTTATTATGTGTAGATGGCATTTGAGGTGTTTTGGGGCATATTTGCTTCATTTCTGTAGACACTGAATTTTTTTTGATTGATACTATGCATCTGATTCTGATCAACTAAGACTGTTTCTTCCTAAATCACCTCAAATTTATTAATTAGTTGAATAATCAACATTATTTAATTAAATTCAGCAAATTCAACTATTAATCAAATAATTAAATTTATTAGATTAATTTAGACTTCTAACTAATTATTCATCTCATTTAATTAAATCAAATCATTTAATTAAATCCTCCCCTAATCCTCTCGCTTGATTAAAAATCAATCAAATCAAATGTCACATCTCTTAATTCACTCCAATTAATTAATTTTGGATGATTAATTATAAATCAGTTTTCTAATCATCATTATCAAATCCTCTAGCTTTTAACTCCTCAAGAGTTGAATCAACCATGGTCAACTATCTAGGTTGCACATAAAATTAATTTCTTCTATTTATCTAATTCCTCAATTATCCTCACAAAGGCATATTCCAAGGAATATTTCTTTCAACAACCTCTAATTCAATTTCCCCTCCAAAGGTTTTCAAAAACATATCACATCCTCTTACAACCTTTCAAACCCTCTTACATCCTCTCAAATCTCATTCAATTCCTTTTACACCATTTTCAAATTCTCAACCAACAACATTTACTTCTCTTCCATCCTCCACTCACACATTTCCCAAAATGTGCTCCAACTTCCTCCAATAGAATTGTGACACTTGACACATTCTCATTGGCTCTCAATTTATCTCACATTCACCAATTTCATCCATTCTTCAACCCTTGGCTTCTATAAATAGAGGCATCCTTTTCACAATATGGATCCACAACTTAGAGCATTTCCATTATAGTCATTTGAGTTCATAGTTTTTCATCATTTTCAAGAAATTTAGCTTGATTATAGCCATTTTCATACTTGGATCATCTACACTTCATCAAGCTTATCGAAGGGATTGGGAAAGGGCTTCTTTCCACATCAAAGGAGCACCACTCCCCCTATGGGATGGAGGTTTAGCTAGTTCAATTTGATTTACATGTTATCTTTCATTAGTTTCTTGTTATTTTCATGTTTTCTCTTGAATTTGGCTAAAAAATTTCATAGGGAGCATTATATTTTCTTTTCTAACATGTTTGACACTTGATTTGTGATCTCTTGTTAGTTTGTTCAAGTTTGGTGTTCAAAATTTCATAGTCTGCAACTCTATTTGTGCTGAAACTGTTATCACTTACATGCAAATGACTTAACAAAAGTTTCCATGCCATTTTGTGAGTCAAAAGTGCTGATCCAATCCCCAGAAGGCTGCTTGAGGCCATTCCAATGCTAAGGAAACAATTTTAATGGTGTTATGAGTCTCTTTGTGCTGCTAGTAAGCTTAAAACGACTTGCAACTTCTTTGGCACCATTGTTGGAGTTGTTCTCTTTCGTTTTAACTTGCAATACATATCAAAATTGCTGCAATGAGAAGCATTCACGTTCAAGTGTTTTTACCAGCATTTTGGGACCTTCTACAGGTTGCAACTGGAGTTTCTTTCCTTCCAAAACTTTCCTTGAGCATTTCTTGTGCCTTGGGGGAAAAATAAAAAAATGTTTTGACCATTTTTGAAGCTTCAAGGAAGTTGAAAATACCCATAAACCATTAAAAATGACCTGCACTTGGTTTACCAAGTGAGCTTCAAGGAAAAATGAGATTAAATGTATAGCCATTGTGTGTTTTATGTGCAAGTGGAATGCTTTGCTTATTAGGGTAAAATAAATAATTTTGGGTGGATAATTTCATATTGGTGAATGGTTTTCACTTGCAGAGCAGAATAATGGTGAAGTGGGTTGTTGTGAGGATGAGTTACTTGTAAGTGAATACATAGAAAAAAGGGGTTATTGGAAAAGTATTTGACAAAATGTCAAACCAATGGAATAGATAAAATGGCTACAAGTTAGTTGTTTAAAATAAATTCTAGATTAATTACAAGGAAGCAAAGGTTGAAATGAAGGCTCTGTGGATCAATTTGCAAAGTTAAAATGCAAGTTAAAAGAAAGTTTTAACTGCCAGTAAATGGGTTTTGACCCCGAAGTGAAATTTTTTATTTGCCAGGTAAAAATGTAGTGGTAAAATCACTTTTACATACAGGTAAAGGATATGCACGGGAATGAAGGCAATAAAAGTGACAAAACAATTTTCAATTGTGAGGCAAAGTGAGAATTAGGGTAAAGTGGCTATTCCAAATGCCAAATCAAGGGGATCATAGTATGACAAATGTCAAATAGAGATTCAATATGAACTTTCTTCTCTTCTTTATATTGTAATCTCTTCTTCATTTGCAAAGGTTCCAAGTTTTGGGAGGCTCTTAGCTTTTAGGTTCTTGGCCATGAAAGAGGCTGTGTATTGGAATTGTTGAATGCTAAGGGTGAAAATCCTTGTTGCAAGTCCATATATTATAATTCTCTTGTAACTTGAATGCAATATATGAATCTACTATTATGTAATTGTCTCCATGTATGAGATATAATATCATTTGAATTGAAATAACAAAGTTATTGAGGTTCTTCAAACACATTTGTTGTTTGAGATATCTATTTGTTTACTTTCCATTCAAGGAGTGATGTAAATGATTGCATATAGGTAATGAGGGTATTGTATTTTTAGGTAGATTTCTAAGTAGAATTTTATGGTAGGCTTAAGCAAACCTTTTTGCCATAATGTGATAAATATTTTGTTGGAGTGCAGTTAACACTAAGAGGGGGGGGGTGAATCAGTGTTAACAAACTAATCAATTCTTTTTAAAATTTTAAACAATAATTTGATCAAGAAAGTACTTATGCTGAAAATAGAAATGAATAAACAACAAAGCAAAAAATTTTAAAGGATTGACACAAATTTTGTCTTGAGTGGAAACCCTCCTGGGGAATAAAACCACTCGAATGTGGCCTCACTGGCCTTATCTGAAAAATTATTCTTTGTACAAAGCCTCATTGGCAAATTTATCTCACTGACAATGGTGCTATCTCACTGATAGTCTTTTGAAAAAGTACAAGTATGAAAGTAGTATAAATACAGAGTTGATCTCTGTTTCATTAATTATACACTCTATTCTGCAATGTCCTCAAAATCAGAGTTACAAAATTCCAAGCCTTAAAAACAATATATTGCTCTTTAGAAAGATGTAATCTGTGCCTTTCAAAACCTCTCATTCATCCCATCGAATGAGCATTTCAAATAATATATACATGTTATCTGTTTTGGAAAACAAATATGTTTGAAAACTGTATGAGCAACTGCCATACGAAGATCAAAACTAAAAAATTGCCTTTGCCAGATGTTCCAACTATAAAACATCGAACAAAACTGGTCAAGAATGAATTAACAATAACCAACATATAACTATCACAAAGTTTGCTGAGCCGACACAACCTAACTAATCCAAAAAGGATAGACTCACAACAAAACTCAAAAACAAACTAACATGGTTTACTCAAGAATGAAAACATTTGATACTCAATAAATAAACACCCTTATAGTAGACCCAAATTGGGTTCATTTGGAACAAAGATATACAAATCTATTAAGAAGTAAAAAACTTGTTTACTATTCTCTTTCAAAAAGAAATTGCTAGAGACCGGTGAGTAAACCTTAATACACAATGCTTATCTCAAACAATAACAGGCCTGACCAAGAACGAGTTTCATTTGTTTTCTTTAAACAAAACTCTTAAATAAAAACAAAACATAGTCCTATACAAACCCTTTATCAAGAAGAGCACAAGTTACACAAATTAACTTGCAATTGTGTAACAACAGACTTAATCAAGATAAACACTGAGCCTAAGCAAATTAAAGATCTCAAAAACACAAAAAACGTAAAGAAGCATAATAAGGAATACACTTGTTGTTGGCGCAACCAGAAAAACTCACTGATGCTCTTTACATACTCCTTGTTTCCTTGCAAACCAAACAACCGACCCTTGAAACAAGTTGTGCTTACAATTGCCGCCATGATTAGAGTATCAAACCCTATCTTACAAAGAATGATTCAAATATCAATGCACATCGAAATCACATAAAGTTTCTGCATTTCAACATAATGACATTTGAAGTCTGAGAATTATGATGAGAATAATTTCCCATTCAAGTCAAACAAAATAATGACCACTGATAGCCCAAAGATTCTTTAGTCTTACCTTTATAAAACTTTATTATTACCTTCTTTCATCATGAGCTTTTGAATAAAGTCAATTTGCCACCCCTTTCTTTTTGTTCAAAGATTTCCACACAATATTGTTGCCTTGTAAAAGAAACATAGTGTGCCAATATGCCCCATAAAGTTTGGAGAACACTATTTCTTTGTGATATATGTAACAATGCCTTATTTTAGAATAAAACCTATATCATTGCACTTCAGTAAAGATGCCGATAGATATGCAAGTGAACATTGCAAAACCAAATGTAGGAGGAGGATAAGCATAGATATATAAACACATGCAAAACTGAAGAGAATCACCATGTGCACAACATGCAATATTAACCTTAGTGTATTGACATTAATGCCAAACAATATTGAGGGACAACATATTTGTAGGTCATCAAGATTATGTTATTGCTTTACAGTATGATGTGCATGATATGTGAATCTATAGCCCAAGGTAGACAATTGTCTTGCATAGTTGTCTTTCCACATCCTCAAAAACAATATTCAAATTTAAAAACCATTTCCATACTTTAATTAGTTTAGATTTATTTTGTGCCTCAACTTCATGTCTATAATGAAATGAGAACAAGGGGTGTACCATTATTTGATGCACCCATACACATCCTTGTATTATATGAAGTTTATCTGCTTTACACTATGTTGCACCATAAGATGAATATTTGTATTTAATGTCATATAGGACCAAGATCCTAGGTTCTACAGAGGTTGAAGTGTAGGGGATAAAAGTATAAAATCCATCTCCCATTCGTTGGCCACTAATCTTGGAATTCTTGAGAATAAGGGTTGGCTATCCTTTAGAGGATTTTCAGGGTTACACTAAAAAATTAAAACACCAACACCTACCTTGATCTTGATAAGGATTGGGGCACAAACATAAATCATGCTTTGGAAAACTCTTGACATGTCCCTCCTTTGGTCATACACTATCCATTAAACATCATTTCATTGCCTACATAACACTATCCAATCCATACCTTGGAGAAAATAAGTTATTCTTATGCAACGTAGTCCTTGGAGATCATATACTAAATCCTCTATCCAATGTCATTTATCCGCGGAATCTAGCGGCGCTTCGTTCCACGGATAACCCTCTGAAACTTATTAGTTTCCTGGGATTACGTGAAGTTCAGAATGCAGCATAGCGGGTGATTTTCAAGCCACCTCGAAATGCATTCCCAAGTCTCAAATAGTCAATTCGAGCATTCCCCCTTGTTCGCCTCGCAAAGACCTTCGAAACGAGATCTTTCGCGACGTTTCACTGTTAGTACTTTGCAAATTACGGAAGATGCAGTAGCACTGAAAAAGTGCGCTCCTGCAGGGAAAATCCAAAAATTTGGCTAAGTCTGGAAATGTAAGGGCGCTAAAATTTAGCGCCCCTACATGAAGTGAAAATTCCAAAAAATGCAAGAGCGCTAAATTTTAGCGCCATTACATTTTTTCCTGACACTTAAACTTTTTTGAGCTTCTGGCACGTTTCTTCATGATTTCGCGTTTTTCGTCAACCGTGCCACTTTTCGTGCCTAAATTTATTGCACGACTTGAGTTAGGTTTTTAATTTTCATTTTGCAAGTTAAGTGAATGAATTCGCCACTTTTGTTGTTTGTATTTTATTTCTTTTATCTCATCTTGATGTGCGAGTTCCTTTCTCCACTGCAATTCGCGTTTTGAGGATTTTCGCCATTCGCCTCTTCAGCAAGATTTGTGTTTCGCCCTGGTAAAGTTTTCCATTTAGCTTTGTATTGTCATTTGTATATGATCTATGTTCGTTCGCGTTTTTGTTTCTTTCTTTCACGTCTTTCATTTCATTCGCGTTTTTTGTCTTACCATTTGCATTCTTCTCTTTCCTAAACCTACGCTTTCTCTCCCTTCGCGTTTTCCTCACCATGTTCGCCATTCATGGTTTGCTTTCATTGCACGAGCCTTGGTGAACCTTTGCTAACCCTCGCCATTCCTTTCTTTGTTTTCTCCAAACGTGTATTGTTCTACATTCGCGTTTCTTTGTTTCTCTACGCGTCCCACCCTCATTCTCCATACACGTTTCTTTCTTCCTTCAAAGATGGCGACATTTCTGTGTTCCATGTTTTGTTCATTTCTC